>VZQC01011657.1:0-17049 GCA_009823505.1 Rhizomys pruinosus | reverse complement strand
GACATCATGAGCTTTGCAGGAAAATGGCTGGAGCTAGAGGACATCATGCTGAGTGAAGTAACACAGTCCCAGAAAAACAAACGATGAATGGTATCCCTCATCTGTGGATGCTAGTGCCAATTACCTAGTTGTAAGTATTTCTTGTGCATGACCCCTTGAGCTTTTGTCCAAAGCAATTGGGAGTGATGCATATTGGAAACAACAACAGCAACAACAACAACAACAGAAAGGACTGCATCAAAGAACTGACTGAAACAGTGAACTTCTGCTCAAACTAGTCAGCTTCCACATGGAAAATATTGAGAAAGACTGAGAAAGAAATGAAAAGCATGTTTGGCAGAATGCATGAGCTCCAGTGGGGTTGGGGGATGGAGGAGACACGGGTCTAGATTTGATAAAAAATATATTAATTAATTAATTAATTAAAAAAGAACCCGTATAAAAAATCCCCATGCAACAGCATGCAGCTTTAACCCCATCACTTCTATTGTGAGGGAGGAGGCAGAGACAAGAGAATCCTCTAGAAGCTCTCAGCATAGATAGCCTGGAGCAAGAAGTACAACAGCACACACACACACACACACACACACACACATACATGCACACAATATGTTTTTAATATATGTGTTTGAAATAAACTCTGAGATATTCTGACCTTCAAGGAGTAAAGGTCATGATCCTGTAGAATGTGCAGTTCACTGAGAAAGCTCTAACACATTAAACTGTTCTGTGTAGAATATATTTTCTGATAAGTAAAATTACCTCAAAGTCTGAGAAGGAGAACAGAACTTCCCACAGCCACATAATGTTGAGTGGCCAAAAATTACAGCTCAAAGATGCTGCAACAGGAGAATTTAAGTTCAACATTTCCAAAGAGACAAAAATAACAGTGCTTGACATTCAGTCCCTTTTTCTCTAGCAGCATGGCACAGCTCTTAAACTGTGCACAGAACCCTATTAAACTCCGCAGAAATTCTGTTAAAACTTCTGAAAGACTCCATCTTAAGACTATATAAACTATATATAGATGAGGCCATTCGAAGAGTGAAACCAGAATTTAATTGGCTCCATCTGTGTCCAAAATTGATCTCCCATTATTTTAGCTTTCTAGCAGAGGTTGGAAATAATCCTCTTAAGAACAATAGTCCCTAAAGCATCTGTAATTTTATGCACACACAGTCAGATATAAAATTTTAAAACTGTTACAAACACATAAAAGGGGTCCAAGTTAGAAAATGGACAATAAAAATCAATCCCAAATGAAATTTATGTTAGATTATCAACTTTAACTTGTTGGATATAATGACAGTTTTGCCACAAAATTGGAAATAAAATTATAGAATGGGAATTTTAAAACTCAATGACAAATTAATACTAAAATAATGATAATCAATTTTAATGAGGTGAAGAGAAATGGGGGGGTGACAAATTCAGCAGAAATTTTGTAACTATAGGAGACAGAGCATAGAAGATAAATATTCATGGTACATGGTGAAAAGCCCAGCATATGTGCAAGTGCAAGGGAAGAGTAGAGGAAAGAGACTGTCTGAAGGTGCAATAAACATTCCAAAGCCAAAGAGAATCTCCAAGCAACATGTGGAGAATTCCAGGTATTCAAAACAGCACAAAGAAACAAACATCTACAACAGTAAAACTGCTAGAACAAAGATAAGAATGGCAAAAGACCCTGACATGGTGGTCCATGCTCGGATTTTGTCTAGTTTAACCTTGTACAGATCTTCTGCTTGCTGTCACAAGGGTTATGAGCTCATATGTGCAACTTCCCTGTTGTGTGCACAAAACACTGTTTTACCGTACTCATCCACCACCCCTGGCTCTTGTGAGCACTCCATACCCTCTTCCACAATGATCCATGAACACTGGAAGGAAAGAATGTGACATATGTCCCATTTAAGTATAAACGCTCTTCAATCTCTTATAATCCACACATTGACCAGTTATAGGTCTCTGTATTAATCACCGCCTGATGCAACAAGAAATTTCTCTAATGAGAGCTGAGAGACAACACTAATCTATGACTGTAACAGTTAGCAGAATAATTGTAATACGTTCTCTCCCTATGGCCTATGACCAATCTAGTTACAGTTTTGACCTCTATTAATAGTGCTAGGCATGGGTTCCAGCTTGTGGAGCTGAGTTTAAACTTGATCATTCACTCACCACCACGGCCACAGGATAAAATCAAGAGATATAATAAGCATGAGATGTGTGGGGTGGCTGTTGACCTAGCATGTTATATTGCACCGTAAAAAAAAATGTTTTTGTAAATGGAAAGGATATAACCTACAATGATAAAGATTTCAAGAGAAAAACCAGTAAGCAGCTGTCTACAATGATCATCAAGTGTTGTGCTACACTCTCATAGAACTGGCAGAACAATAGATTTATTTACACTAAGCATCACCACAAACAGGTGAGTAATGCATTCTTGAGGTGTTGAGAAGGCCACAGTGTCACCAGGTAATGGTGATTTTACAGCTTTGTTATAATCCTATGGGAGCATATCTGAATATGTCATAATACAGTTCATAACTGTATGGACACTTCAGAAATACAATACTATAAATCACATTTCGACAAACCATGCATATTGTCAAAGCATGATGAAGATGAGATATTTAACATGGCTGTAGTTTGGTGACTTTTAATGTGTGCTATCCTCCATGTGGCTCTCCTGTTTATCCCTCAGTTGTACCCAATACATAGTATATGCTCCCTTTAAAAGAAAATATCATGCTGGGTGTGGAGGCACATGCCTTTAATCCCAGCACTCGTGAGGCAGAGGGAGGTATATCTTTGTGACTTCAAGGCCAGCCTGGTCTATATAGTGAGTTCCAGGCCTGCTGGAGCTACAGGGAGACCCTATCTCAAAAAAAAAAAAAAATGAAAGAAAGAAAGAAAGAAAGAAAGAAAGAAAGAAAGAAAGAAAGAAAGAAAGAAAGAAAGAAAGAAAGAAAATATCATGGAGCCAAATATCTATTATCCTATAATTTGGAAAAAATAAAAATATTTTTACCTAAGGTAGTCAATGGAATATAAATTAGTTCACATTGTCTAAGATAAATACAGTAGGATGTTTTTATTCAGATGCAGTTTCATTGATTCCTTTAAAAGTTCAAGGCCAGCCTGGTCTACAAAGTGAGTTCCAGGACAGCTGGGGCTACAAGGAGACCCTGTCTCGAAAAGACTAAAAAAAAATAAAATAAAATACAAAGAATTCATGGGGGTTGGAAAGATGGCCTAGCGGTTAAGAGTGCCAACTGCTCTTGCAAAGGACCCGGGTGCCATCCCCAGCACCCACATTGTGGCTAAGAGCCATCTTTTTATTTTATTTATTTTTGTATGTGTATGAATTTACTGTCTGCATGTAGGTTTGTGCACCCATGTCGTGCAATGCGGCGGAGGTCAGAAGAGGGTCTCAAATTCCCCTGGAACTGGAGTTCTGGAAATGGAGTTACAGACAGTTCTTAACCACCATGTGGGTGCTGGGGATCGAACCTGGGTCCTCTGCAAGAGCAGTCGGTGCTCTTAACCGCTAGGCTATCTCTGCAGCCCCAAGAACCGACTTTAACTCCAGTTCCAGGGGAGCCTGACACCATCTTCTGACCTCCGTGGCATTGCATGACACGGGTGCACAAATCTACATGCAGACAGTACATTCATACACATAAAAAATAAATAAAATTTTAAAAAATACAAAGAATTCATAAAAACTTCACCATACTACTTCCAGTGGAAGAATTCATTAAACTGACGTCCCATGAACAATATTTTTATCAAAAGTTGGAAATACTTAAATTTTAAGAATTAATGAATAGGAGAATGTGATTTATCTGGATACTGTCAGCATGAGAGAGTTAGTGGCTTCTATTTAATCTAAATTTCCTGTCTTTAATACATGCAAGGTTTCCTGCACCTCTGGAGGCCGGTGAGTGTAATGCCAATGTAAACTCGTGTCTAGCTTTGAGACAGGAGCCAGGCAGGATGAAAGAACCACGGAAAATTGTGAACTCAGTCAAGTCAGCCTACTCTACTCCATTTTTTTATTAAGTCACTTGTTTTCTTGCTCATTTGTTTTTTGAGTAATTTATATACTCTGGGTGTTAAACCTCTGTCATACGTATCACTAGTGAAGGTTTACTCCCACTCTGTGGGTTTTCTCTTCATTTCTTTGATTATTTCACTGAGCAGAAGCTTTCAATTTTTTTTTTATTTTTTTATTTTATATTATTCCAAAATATGTACATAAGTCAAAATTAAAAATTCTGAAAATAAACTATAGTTTGATTCCTAAACACGTTTAGAGATTCACATTTTAACAGTAAATTTGCATGCAGGTATAAAGTTGTGTAGCTTTACATTCTTTTTTTAGAATATGACTACATATCCTCCATCTATATATGGTAATTACAATGTGTGAGTATAAGTGGTAGGATAATTCTAGAGCCCATTTATAGATTCACATTGTAATAGCCCAGTTGCTTTCAGATACAATGAAATATAATAATAAAGTTGCTCAGTTTGCCTGCCAACTGGGGATTTGGTGTTAGTATCCACAAATGAGAGAAACCATTCACCTTTTGGGGGGGGCTGTGTTACTTCACTTAGTATAATTGCTTCGAGTTCCATCCATGAGATCCCACTTGTTGATTGTTGATATGTCCTTGGCAACTGCTGTCTGATTTAGAAAGTCTTTTCCAACATCTGTAACTTATAGGTTACTGCCAGCATTTTCTTCTATCATTTTCTGAGTTTCAGGTTTCACATTGACGTCTTTGATACATTTGGAGTTGATTTCTGTACAGGGTGAAATATAGGGGTTTAATTTTACCTGTCTACAATTGGTGATCCAGTTTTGCCAACATCAACAGCTAAAGATGCTGTCTCTCCGCCATTGAGTCTTCTTGGCCCCTTTGTCAAATATGAGGTGGCTGAAATTGCATGCGCTCAAATCTGTATCTTCGATTTTGTTCCAGTGGTCTATGGGTATGTTTTTGGGTCAGTACCAGACTGTTTTGATGACTATAGCCATGTAATATAGTTTGAATTCTGGTATAGTAATCCCCCCCTGCATTGCTCTTTTTGCTCAGGGTTGCTTTGGCTATTCAAGATCTTTTGATTTTCCTCATGAGTTTTAGGATTTTTTTTAAGTCTGTTAAAAAAAATTATGTGGCTTTTAATTGGGATTGCGTTGAATCTGTATATTAATTTGGGCATGATGGTCATTTTTCCTATATTAATTTTTCCAATCCATGAACATGGAGGTCTTTCCATATTCTGGTGCCTTCTTCAATCTCCTTATTGAAGGATTCAAAATTTTCATTGCAGAGATCTTTAGTATCTTTGGTCAGGTTTGTTCCAGGATATTTTATTTTATTTTGAGGCTATCATGAATGGAGACATCTCCTTGTATCCTTCTTCAATTGCTTGCTGTTGGCATAAAGAAAGGCTACTGATTTTTCTAGATTAATTTTGAAACCTGCCACTTTTCTGAAACTGTTACTCTTTTCTAGGAGTTTTCTAGTGGAATTTTGTGTCCAATAGGTAAACACTCATATCATCTGAAAAAAAGGATAGTTTGACCTCCTCTTTACCAATTAGTACTCTCTTAATTTCCTTTTCTTGTTTTATTGCTTTAGCAAGCACTTCAAGAACTATATTGAAAAGGAGTGGAGATAAGGATCAGTCTTACCAGGTTCCTGACTTTAAAGAGAATGCTTCAAATTTTTCCCCATTTAGAGTGATGTTGGCTGTGGGTTTGTTGTATATGGCTTTAATTATGTTGAGGAATGTTCCCTCCAGTCCAATTCCCTCTAGGACTTTAAACATGAAAGCATGTTGGATTTTGTCAAAAGCCTTTTCTAGATCAATTGAGATGACCATATGTTTTTTGTCTTTCAGTTTGTTTATGTGCTTTGTGACATTTATTGATTTGCATATGTTGAACCATCCCTGCATCTCTGGTATAAATCCAAGGTGGTCAAAGTGGAAGACCTTTTTGATGTGTGCCTGTATGTGGTTTGCACATACAGATATCAAAAAGATTCAGACAATCATATGGAAATATTTAAAAAACCTATACTTAACTTTGAAAACTTAAGAGAAATGGATGGATATCTGAAATCATAGAATTCACCAAAACTTAACCAGGAAGAGATTGACACCTTAAACAGACCCATAATAAAGGAGGAAATTGAAACTGTGATTAAAAATCTTCCAACTGAAAAAGCCCATGTCCAGATGGATTCATGGCAGAATCCTATAACACATTAAAGAAGACCTACAGCCACTACTACTCAAATTATTCAAGAAGACAGAAACAGAGGGAAATGTCCCAAATTCCTTCTATGAAGCCAGCATCACTCTAATACCAAAACCAGGCAAAGATACAATCAAAAAGGAGAACCATAGAACCATCTAATGAACACAGATGCAAAAATTCTGAACAAAATACTTGCAAACCGCATACAGACCCACATCAAAAAGATCATCCACTATGACAAAGTCAGATTCATACCAGAGATGTAGGGATGCTTCAGCATATGTAAATTAATAAATGTCATAAAGCACATAAACATACACAGACTGAAAGACAAAAACCACCTGGTCATCTCAATTGATGCAGAAAAGACCTTCGACAAAGTGCCTTCCTGTTTAAAGTCTTGGAGGGAATTGGGCTGGAGGAAATATTCCTCAACATAATTAAAGCCATATACAACAAACCCACAGCCAACATTATCCTAAATGGGGAAGAATTAGAATCATTCCCCTTAAAGTCAGGAACCCAGCAAGGCTGCCCTCAGCCCCACTCCTTTTCAACATAGTGTTTGAAATGCTTGAAACAGCAATAATACAAGAAAGGAAAATTAAAGGAGTACTAATGGAAAAGAGGAGGTAAAGCTATCCCTTTTTGCAGATAACATGATAGTTTAATTAAGGGATGCCAGAAACTCCACCAGAAAACTTCTGGAAATGATTAACAGTTTCAGTAAAGTGGCCAGATACAAAAATAATCTAGAAAAATCAATAGTCTTTCCTTATACCAATAACAAGCAACTGGAGACTTTCCCATTCATAATAGCCTCCAAAGAATAAAATATCTAGGAACAAACCTGACCAAAGACACTAAAAGTCTCTACAATGAAAATTTTAAATCCCTGAAGGAGATTGAAGAAGATACCAGAAGATGGAAAGACCTCCCGTGCTCATGGATTGGAAGAATTAATATAGTAAAAATGACCTTCCTACCCAAAGGAACATACAGATTCAGTGCAGTCCCAATTAAAATCCCCATGAGCATATTCACAGATCTAGAAAAAATCATAAAATTCATATAGCAAAACAAAAGACCCCAGATAGCCAAAGCAACCTTGAGCAAAAGATCAATACAGGGAGGATTACTATATCAGACTTCAAAATATATTACAGAGCTATAGTCATAAAAACAGCCTGGTGGGGCTGGAGGGATGGCCTAGCGGTTAAGAGCGCCGAACGCTCTTGCAGAGGACCCGGGTTCGATCCCCAGCACCCACATGGCGGCTGAGAACCGTCTGTGACTCCAGTTCCAGGAGAACTCCAGTTCCAGGGGAATCTGAGACCCTCTTCTGACCTCCGCGGCATCGCACGACACGGGTGCGCAGACCTGCATGCAGACAATACATTCATACACATAAAAAAAAATTAAATTTAAAACAAAAAAAAAAAAAAAAACCAGCCTGGTTTGCTGGGCGTGGTGGTGCACTCCTTTAATCCTATCACTTGGGAGGCAGAGTTAGAGGCAGGTGGATCTTTGTGAGTTCAAGGCGAGCCTGGTCTACAGAGTGAGTTCCAGGACAGCTGGGCTACAGGGAGACCCTGTCTCGAAAAAAACAAACAAACAAACAACAACAACAACAACAACAAAAAAAAAACAGGCTGGTGTTGGCACAAAACAGACCCATAGATCAATGGAACAAAACTGAAGATACAAACCTGAGCACATGCAATTTCAGCCACCTCATATTTGAGAAAGGGGCCAAGAAAACTCAGAGGAAGAAAGGGCATCTTCAGCAAATGGTATTGGCATAACTGGATCACCACTTGTAGAAGAATTAAACTAAACCCTTAACATTCACCCTATACAAAAATCAACTCCAAATGGATCAAAGACCTCAGTGTGAAACCTGAAAATCTCAAAATGATAAAGAAAACTTTGGCAGTAGCCTACAAGACATAGCGATAGGAAAAGACTTTCTAAATCAGACAGCAGCTGTTCAAAAAATAAGGTCAACAATTGACAAATGAGAATTTATTAAACACAAGAGCTTCTATACAGTGAAAGAAACAATCAAAGAAGTGAAGAGAAAACCCAGAGAGTGGGAGTAAACTTTCACAGGTGATACATCTGATACGGGATTAAAATCCAGAGTATATAAGCTATTCAAAAAATCAGAGGAGGAAGGAAAGAAGTGACCCACTCAAAAGATGGAATAAAGAGCTGAAAAGAGACTTCACAAATGAAGAAATAAAGATGGCTGAGAAACATCTTAAAAACTGTTCAATGTCACTAATAATTAAGGAAATTCAAATTAAAACACCCTTATGGATTCATCTTACTCTAGTAAGATTAGCTACGATCAAGAAAACAAAGGATACCAAACCCTGGAGAGGTTGTGGAAAAAGGGGATCACTCATCCTCTGCTGGTGGGGATGCAAATTTGTACAAACCCTATGGAAAACAGTGTGACAAACACTTAAAAGTCTGAAAATGAGCCTACCACCTGACCCAGTCATACCACTCCTGAGTATATACCCACAAGACTCATCCTATTGCAAAGGTACATGCACATCTAAGTTTATTGCAGCTCTCTTCACAATAGCAAAGAGCTGGAAGCAACCCAAGTGTCCCTCAACTGATGAGTGGATAAAGAAAATGTGGTACATGTACACAATGGAATTCTATGCAGCAGTAAAGAAAGATGACATCATGAACTTTGCAGACAAATGGATGGAACTAGATGTCATTATGCTAAGTTAAGTAACAGGGTCACAGATAAATAAATGGCATATGGTGTCCCTCATTATCAGATCTCTCTTTATAAAGCAAACTGAATAATTCCTTTATTTCTTTTTCCTTTTTAATAAATATAACACCTGATATTACTCATCAACTTGCTATGTAATATAGGAAGGTAAAGCAATATTTTTTCCTTACCTGATGCAAGTCTTCTGTCAAAATGTGAATCCCTGAACATGTTTTGGAATTGACCTCTACTTTATTTTCAGATGTCATAATTTTGATATATGTGTGCTATGTATGTAGGCATATATTAGAGTGATACAATTTGGAAGGAACAACAACAACAAAAGAATGGCTCAAAGAACTGACTGAAACAATAAACTTCTGCCCAAATAAGTAAACTTCAGCACTGAAAATTTTTAAAAAGACTGAGAAAAAGATGGAAGACATTTATAGCAGAATGCATGAGTTCTGGCAAGGTGGGGAGCAAGAAAAGGGAATTGGGGTTAAATTTGATTAATAAATATATGAAATGCACAAAACTTCATTAAAAACAAGATATGTATATACATACATATGTATATGTATGTATATGTATATGTATATGTAAAAAGAAAAAATCAACTGTAATTCTGGTGGGTTTCCCTTTATATGTAACATTGATTTTCTCTTGTGGCTTTCAGTATTCTGTCTCTGTTTTGAGCATCTAGTGTTTTTACTATGATATGGCATGAGGAATTTCTTTTCCAGTCCATCTATTGGGTATTTATTTGCTTATTGTGTTTGTACGTCTTTCTTCAATTTGGGGAAATTTTCTTCCATAATTCTGTTGAAGATCTGGCTGATACCATTATCGTGGGATTCTTCTCCTTCCTCTATATCTATGATGCATAGGTTTGGTCTTTTCATGGTGTCCCACATTTCCTGATTATTATTCCATGCTTGTGTTTTTTTTTTTTTTCATAATCATTTCTGTGAGAGCCAGTACTTCCATGATCTCTTCCAGTGTTCATATTCTATTTTCTCCTTCATTCATTCTGTTATGGAGGCATTTTCCCATCCTTTCCTGTTGACTGGATGAGTGTTAGATTTCCTTTTTCATTTCAGCCTGATTTTCCTTCGGTATTTCCACCTCACTCTGAAGTTTATCATTCTCTTCTTTGAGTCTGTCCTTCTCTCCTTCTAGGTCTTTGATTCATTTGTTTCTGTGTTCTTTTTTTTTTTTCTTTCAGCCTTAGATTTCTTCAGTATTTCCACTTTCTTCCTGTGTTTGTCATTTTCTACCTCTTGTTCTTTGATTAGTTTGACTGCGTGTTTTTTGTATTCCTTGATTTCTTTGAGTATGTTTATGATAGTTCTTTTAAGATCTGTGTCCTGGGTTACCACCAGTGTGTTCTCATTGAAGGAGTCTTCTATAGGGCTGGTAGAATTTATCAAGGATTTATTATCTTGTTTCCCTATGTTACCATTTTTTGTTGTGCTTTTGGCATATGGATTCGTTTTGTTGTTGTATTCTGTAACAAAACTCAAGTGTTTCTTCATTGGGTTAAAGACTCACTTTGCTTGTTTTCTTAAGGAGTTCTCATTGTCTTCTTATTAGTTATGAAAGGCTGGCTGGTCTAGGTAGGCTTCTGGTTTTTACTTTCGATTTTGTGCTGGAGGGACCAGCTAGTTCTCACCCTTCTAGTCTGGAGCTTCTCCAGAGGCTCAGGACAGGTAATAATGAGGCCAGCTTGAACCTGCACCATATGACATGAGCCTACTAGTTCCCCTGGGGTGACTGTAAGCATCTGGGTCGGGGCCTAGGTCCAGGGCCAGGGAAACTTAACCTGGAGCCTAGGGAGTGGCCTGAGGTGTTTCCTAGCTAAAGGGTTGGGATTCAAGAATATTGCCAGAGTGAGCTGTATTGGCCTCTGGCCTTCTCTCACCTGCTGTTCTAGAATATTGCCAGAGTGAGCTGTATTGGCCTCTGACCTTCTCTCACCTGCTGAGTGCCAAGTGTTCATGTGGAAGTCTGTCCACGCATCAACTAGCCAGCACAGAAAACACTCGTCTGGAGTATATGAAGAGCATACACAGCCTTCTGCTGTGTTGACAACCATATGCTCCTCACAGCCAGTGAGGGCTTTGTCTTGAAAGCAAGTCTGGCCCCAAGAGTGCATTTCAGAGCTAAGTATATCCCATTCCTTTTCTTGATCTTCCTTTTCTCTAGCTTTGCTCTATTAACCCCCCAGTCTGTTTTGTACCATGACAATAACTCTCCTGGAAAGTTGTGAGCCCTCATGATCCGTATGTCAGTGCCAGTCCTCCACAAAGCCTGGTTCACCACTTTTGTCAAGGCCATTCTGCATAGTTTCCTGAAACTCTGCCTCAAAAATAAAAGATAATAAAAAGCTGCCGGAACTCTTTTGCTGCTTTCTTGGATGGTATTAAGGTAATAAGGTAAACACTAACTTCGCAATAATTTGACAGTGATTTATGATTTTTAAATTTAATGTTAAATTTGATGGATTTATCATTTTTTATTTTTATATTCATTTTCATCATATTTTATAAAAATATTGATCTACAGAAAATATAGGGGGAAACTATTCCTTTTCCTTTAGTACAAATATTATGACAAGCATCAATCAAGAAAGTAGAAAATGACTTTTTTTGTCTTTTTCAAGACAGGGTCTCCCTGTAGCCCCAGCTGTCCTGGAACTCACTCTGTAGACCGGCTGGCCTTGAACTCACAAAGATCTGCCTGCCTCTCCCTCCCAAGTGCTGGGATTAAAGGCATGTGCCACCGCGCCCGGCGAAAATGACTTGTAAAAATAAGTTTTTTTCCCATTCCAGATATCTCACCACAACATAATATTCCTTAAAAATGCTTCAGTTCCTATCTGAAACTAACTGTACAAATAAGACTTTTTCTAGTAAATTAATCTTTTTATTTTATTTATTTTTATGTGTATGAGTGTACTGTCTGCATTTAGGTTTGTGCACCCATGTCGTGCAGTGCCAAGGAGGTCAGAAGAGGGTGACGGATTCCCCTGGAACTGGAGTTAAAGACTATTCTCAGCTACCATATGGGTGCTGGGGATCGAACCCAGGTCATCTGCAAGAACAGTTGGTGCTCTTAACCGCTAGGCCATCTCTCCAGCCCACAAATAAGATTTACACTCAGGAATGCTGGACAAAAAATGGGGTGTGAAAGGAGATTAATTCTTTTGTATATTGTCATTTTTCCTTTACACTTTAAGTAGTGTACCTGTACAATTTATATAAAGCTATGCATAGTCTAGTCATAAGAAGTAATATTAAAACATGGTATTTGGGGAAATTAGAGACTAGATTTCTAACTTTCAGTGTTGGTGACAGGAAAAGAAACCTTTCTCAAAGTGCCCTTTGCTGATGCTGTCTGACATTACAGGATTGTGAGATGATGGAACACTGCCCTGCACCTGTGCTAAATCTAACACTTATTCACAAAGAAGGAACAAGCCACAACTGTGAATGTGCCATCTTGAGAAAGGGTGTGGCACAAATGATATAGGCTTGGAGAAAAAAATAAAATATGTTGCATATACAGAACTAACACTCCACAGCATGTAGAATAGGAACTAAAACCCAGGCATGCAAACAAAACCAATCTACAGAAATCTAAGACAGAAACAGCCATAGGGCACATTCTGTTACCTTTCTTAAGGAAAAAAGCACCATAAAATGGGAAAAAAGAAGTTTCTTTAGAGTTGTGTACTCTATCCCACTGTTCTTTCTAGAAATTCTAACTGAGAATACGGTGGCACATAAGAATGAAAAGCTGAAAGTCAGAAGAGGCTCTTGTTTATTGTAACTGAGAGAGGAGGAGGAGGGGGAGCGGAGGAGGAGGAGGACGGAGAGGAGGAGGAGGAGGAGGAGGAGGAAATGATTTGTATGGCCTCATATGCAGTGGATATACATACAAACAAATTCCCATGTATCATTTGCTTGCTGGGGTTACAATGAGCCTAGGTCTCAAACAGAGAAAACAAAAAAAAAAAAGCTGTGTAGTGCAAACACTCGAGAGACAGAATATCGGCATTTTTATAAGATCACAAAAAAGTAGTGATGCAGTCACTAGATTAAAACTTGATAATAGGGTGACCTGCTGGGCGGGTTTAGGTTTGGTGCCTCTGTGGGTGTTGTGCAGGCCGGATCTCCTGAGCACAGGAAACCCAGAAGTCACTCAGGCAGGTCAGCGGGGCATGGGCTAAGTCGGCCACAATCCCCCCCCACCCCTGCCAACTGGAATTGGTGAGAGAGTACCCAGTGGACTTTTTTTGAGAGAACCTTCCAGAACAGGAAGCGAAGAGTGACTTACGGCTTCCCACAATCCAATCATATAAACAAAAACTGAAAGCCGCTGAAACCTGGGACAGTTCAATACTCCATACACAAGGAGGAGAGAAAGAAAAAAAAAAAAAAGGCATTAGAAGGGAGCCAAGCAAAACCCCTGCCATCCACTAACTTAGTGGAAAAAGACATTTTTATTTGAATCACAAAAGGGGAAACCCACCATGCAAGGACACGAGGAAGGGACAACAATGGGAAGAAAGCACAGGATCATTCCCACACAAGGCTCTACCAAACCTGTAGGAGATGCTACAATGTACATTCCCCTGGATGTGACCACAAGGACACAGATCTTAAAGGAATATTTGCAGGACCTATGCAGAGAAATTAAAGAAAATAAAGACAAGAAATTCTCAGAGAAACTAAAGAGAGAGAAGTAAGACAAGCTCAAAAAAGAACTAGAGGTGATACACAATGACAAACTTCCAGAAAGAAACTAAACGGGACAGATTGAACAAATCCAGAAACAACAGAGGAAGAGAAAAAAACCAAACTTCTGACGGGACAGTAGTAAACAATCTGAAAAAGAAGCCAACCCAACGAAGTAGTAAGGAGACCAAGAAGAGATGCAGAAGCTCAAAAACGGACAATGGAAACACTAAAGAAAAAACACAGGATGAACTGAAAAAAAGAATGAGAACAATCTCCAATCAAGAAGAAAAAAGAAAGGAAGGAAAAGCCTTCAGAAAGTAGAATGGGGAAGCAGAACACAACATATCAGATCTGGAAGACACACGACCACATAAAAACCTAAGGAAAGATTATGAAAAATTTTCAAAAACCCAAAAAGTGGAACAACAGGAAACATGGGACACATGATCGAAAAGCATCAAACCTCCACATCATAGGATAGAGGATAGGAGAAGAATCCCAAGCGGAAATTAGTATTGATCATATCTTCAACAGCAAATAATGATGAAATTTCCCCAAACTAAACATAGACAAAACCCATACAAATACAAGAAGCACATAGGACCCCCAAATAGACAAGATCAGAAAAATCCACAAAAAGTAAAAAAAAAAAAAAAAAAAAAAACCTGAAGAAAAAAAAAAGACAAAAAAACTTCTGAGGCTCAAAGAACAAGACATAAAATGAAAACAAAAAACACACCGCAAAAACAGAAAGAGAAAAAAAAAAAAAAAAAAAAAGAACATGGAGCAAAGCACTTCCCGTGTTAAAGGACTATGGGATGCCACCCCAGAATACTTTACCAGCAAAAAATTGGACCAATAGTATGGACGGTAGAGAGAAACAATCTTTCCATTAATACCCCCCTAACAAGATGAGAGAATAGCAACATTCGAGAAAACCACCCTCTTTTATAAAAATTGAAGCAATAACAGGGCAAAAGAGGGAGCAACAAACCTCATAACACCATAGGAGAAAAGAAAGAAAACTAAAAAAAATAACTCAAAAATAAAAATCCAAAAAAAAAAAAAAAAATGGAAAAAATAAAGAACACAAAAATCCATCTTTCAGTTATTACCTTAAATATAATGGGCTAAACTCCCCTAATCAAAAGGCATAGAGATGGGAGAATGGATTAGGGAAACAAACACCATCTATTGCTGTATACAAAAAACCCATCTCACATTTCAAGGATAGAAAATGAATATTTAAGGTTGACGGATGGATTATTAAGAAATTTCCAAAACAAGTACCAAAAAGAAAGTGGGCATATATCTTCTATTAAAGGAACACTTGATGATGAAGATCTCACAAAAACTGAATATATATGCGACCAAACTGTGTGTGTACCAAACTTTATAAGACAATTCTTCAGGATCTCACGCAAGGATTAACCCCAGACACTCATAGTAGGGGACTTCAATACCCGTCAAGTTCTTTAGACGATCCACAGGGCAAAGGATAAACGAGTAGACACTGAACTCTAAAGGTGATACATATACCTCCTAATGGACCTCACAGACATCTCGATAGTTCACCCAAAACCAAGAAAACACGTGCTACGTCAAGCACCCCACAAACACTCTCCAAAATAGACATACACTGGGACACAGGAGACAAACTCAACAAATACAAAGAGATGTAATAATAATCCCATGCATTTATCCGACCACATGTGCAATAAAAGCTCAAGACAACCACCAGGATTTAAAAACCCTACAACCACAATAAAACACATGGAGACTAAACAACACTATCCTGAATAATGAATAGGTCAAGGGAGCAATAAATGAAGAAATTAAAAAACATTCCTGGAAAACTGAATGACAATGATACTCCAACACAGCAAAACTTTTAGGACACTTTAAAAGCAGTTCCTAAGAGGGACGTTTATAGCTCTAAGTGACTACATTTAAAAAAAAAAAAAAAAAAAACAGAAAGAACACAAGTGAATGACCTAACACTGCAGCTAAAAATACTTGAGAGACAACAACAAATGAACCCTAAATGCAGCAGACAAGAAGAAATGACAAAAACCAGAGCAGAGATCAATGAAATATAAACAAAGAAAACATACAAAAAATCAATGAATCCAAAAGTTGGTTCTTTGAGAGAATAAACAAGACAGAGAGACCTCTAGCCCAGTTAACCAAAAGAAAGAAGGAACAACTCCAAATCAATAGAATCTGTGATGAAAGGGGAAATATCACAACAGACAATTAAAAGATCCAGACAATCATAAGGGAATACTTCAAAAACCTATACTCTATTAAGTTAGAAAACCTAGAAGAAATGGATGAATATCTGAAATCCTGGGAATCACCAAAGCTCAACCAAGAAGAGATTAACACCTTAAATGGACCAATAATACATGAAGAAATTGAAGCTGTAATAAATAGCCTCACAACCAAAAAATGCCCAGGCTCAGATGGCTTCACAGCAGAATTCTATAAAATATTTCAAAAAGACTTACAACCATTAATACTCAAGTTGTTTAGAAGAATACAGATGGAAGGAGTTCTCCCAGATTCCTTCTATGAAGCCAGCATCATGCTATTACCAAAACCAGGAAAAAATACAACCAAAAAGGAGAATTAGAGACCCATCTCCCTAATGAACACAAATGCCAAAATTCTAAACAAGACACTGGCAAATCACATACAGACCCACATCAAGAACATCATCCATCATGACCAAGTTGGATTCATACCAGAGATTCAGGGATGATTCAACAAATGAAAATCAATAAATATCATCAAACATATAAATGGACTGAAAGACAAAAATCACACCATCATCTCAACTGATGTGGAGAAAGCCTTTGACAAAATCCAGCATACCTTCATGTTTAAACTCCTAGAAGGAATTGGACTGGAGGGATCATTCCTCAATGTAATCAAAGCCATATACAGGAAACCCACAGCCAATATGATCCTAAATGGGGAAACGACAGAATCATTCCCCTTAAAGGTAGGAACTTGGCAAGTCTGCCCCCTGTCACCACTCCTTTTCAATATAGTGCTTGAAACTCTTGCTAGGGCAATAAGGCAAGAAAATGAAATTAAAGGAGTTCTAATTGGAAAAGAGGAAATCAAGCTATTCCTTTTTGCTGATGATATGATTATCCACCTAAGGGATGCTAAGAACTCCATCAGAAAACTCCTAGAAACGATTAAGAGCTTCAGTAAAGTGGCAGGATACAAAATAAATCTAGAAAAATCACTAGCCTTTCTTTACACCAACA
>VZQC01011655.1:0-57910 GCA_009823505.1 Rhizomys pruinosus | reverse complement strand
CTGGTAGATTAAATCATTTTCTAGTCACTTTTGGTTACAAATTTCAGACCAATGTAAAGTTTTTATTTCAAATTCAGCCTAAGTTACACCAGCTACAGCATGGGGACAGACTTAGACTACTAGAGACTGGGGTGGTGTAGGCAGCAGAGGGAGGCTTTCTGTGTTGCTCTTCTTCCATGGCACATTTTCTCCTCAAGGCCTATCTTCTTCAGTGTGTTTTGGGGTAGGGATAAGGAAGGGAAAGCAGAGAGCAATGGAGGTAATGTTAGGCAGAAAGAGAAGAAGGAGAGAAAGAAGGAGAGAAAGAAGGAGAGAGAGAAGGAGAGAGAAACCTCTTTTTATTATATCATCTTTTGGAGTGCTGGCTTTTTGTGAGGGTTCTATCAGTTTTGCTGGTGTGTCAAAGATTTGCCTTATATAACACAGATGACAGACAGGTTTGGACATAAAATGTGAAATTCCCACAAAGGCTCAAGTATTGGAGGCTTGGCTCCTTGTGCACCTTATGCATCTTATGCAATGTTCAGAGGTGGAACTTTGGGGGATTGATTATATCATGAGGATTCTGATCTATCAATTGATTATATTCATACTAAATCTACTAGGAAACAAACAGTGGAAACCATGGAAGGTGAGTTTTGTTTGAAGTAGGCCACTGGGATCACATCTTTGAAGAGTATATTTTACCCCTGGACACTCTTTCTCTACCTCTTTTTACTCCCTGGATGTCATAAAATGAGATAAGCATACCACATGCTTCTATCATGATGTATCATAGGACCACAGCAATGGAATATAACTGCATCCATTGAAACCCTGAGCCAGATAAAATTTTCCTCTTTTAAGAAAATTTGCTCACTTGTATTGTGAATCCCTAGACAGGTTCTGGAGCTAACCTACCATTTATTTTCAGACAATGATTTTTGGTATATGATGTGGGCAGTGTATACATATTTTAGAGGAACATAGAGTTAAAATGAAAGAGTAAATTGGGAAATATGATATGGAATAATAAGGATTTTTTTTCAGAGGATACAATTTTAGTATAGGTGTGATGTATCAGGGCTGGTGTAACTTAGCCTTTCTGGGTGCTTATTGACCATACTTAATACCCATACCAATTTGGCCAGAGAGACCTAAGGGATAACTTTGTTCCTTGACCCAAGGTCAACCAAGTCAGGGGACTATGCAGGGGGCATCTCTCTTGATGTGCGCAAATGTGGGTACCAGTCTTCCTGTGTAGGGAGGCCGTGGAGATCCACTATGGGATTTCAGCCAGTGTCCAGTCTATAAAGAGGAAAGTCTGCTCATGCTTCAAAAAGAGAAGCCTGTCTAGCAAGACCTGATTTGTCCTTGGTGGATGGAGTGGTAAATGAAAAGTCAAAAGAGCCAGGGGCTCCAACCCCAAAAAAAAAAACCCCAGTGACCCCTGAGGACCAGATCCTCAACTGACCTTGGAAAAAAAAACTTGGTTAATCTGCGATAACTGTGTGACCTTAAGCATCCAAAAGGAAATATAAACAAAAAAATAATAAAAAAAAAAAAAAAAAATGTACTTCAGATATAAAACTAGATCTTAGTAAATAGACAAAAAGAAAGAGGGGAGAGACGAGAGAAGAGAGAGAGGAGAGAGGAGAGAGCAGAGACGAGAGAGGAGAGAGAGAGAGGAGAAAACTGTAGTTTCACCTACTTCAATTCTTACTGGCAAATGCATCTATCTGTGGCTGCCACTGCTCTTTGCATTCTTTGAAGACATGATACCTTTTAACTCTTCCAATATGACTAGAGACTCATGTCTCTCCAAGAATCCTCCAACCTTCAATGCCAGATGGGGACTACTGAGATATCCATCTGTGTAGACTGATGGCTACTGGGATTTCAGCCTCTTCAGAGTAAACCCTTTGTTGGACTACCCAGTTGGGTATAAAATGCAGGGAAGATCAAGAAGGATGCATGCTTACTGAACCTCATTTGAGTGACAATGGGGTGAGGGGACCACAGTGTGAAGCACGGGGCAGGATTGATGTTGTTTGGGCTGCCAAGGAGGAGCCTTCACAACTTCCTGGGGAAAACATGACATCTTTTAGCAAAAAAAAGAAAAGAAAGAAAATCCTCCAACTCAGGTGATTGTGTATGTATGTATGTATGCATATACATATATATATTGAAGCAATATGGGTTGGAGAGAACAACAACAACAAAAGAACAGGAGAAAAAAGAGACTGAAATAGTGACGTTCTCCCCAAAGCAATGAGCCTCTGCTTTGCAAAAAAAGCTCTGGAAGGACTGGGAGGGGGGTGCAAGACATGTGTGGTGGAGTGCAGGGACTCGGGTGGAGTGGGGGGTATGGAAAGGAAAGTGACTCTGGATTCGATTGAGAAATGATATGTGATGTATGGAAATAGTTTAATGACAATAATAAATTTTAAAAAGAAAAATAAGCAAAAATTTAGAGAAAATAAAGAAAATTTACTCAGATGCCTTATGACAGTGAGGGAAAAGCGACCAACATGTTTACCTAGAATCTTATTGGAAAGAAGCTTTCGAGTGATTTGCATCCTGGCGTTATATCTGCCAAAGAAATAAAGAAAAGTACTCCTTTGTTTTCAGTGTTATTTCTCATTTTTGTTTTTAATTTGTTTCATATATTCCATTCTTTATTAGTAAAAATTATTCATTTTTTTAATTTTTTATTTATTTTTGTATGTGTATGAATGTACTGTCTGCCTATAGGTTTGGGCACCCTTGTCATGCAGTGCCGTGGAGGTCAGAAGAGGGTGTAGGATTCCCTGGAACACTGGAGTTAAAGGACGGTTCTCAGCCACCATGTGGTGCTGGGGATCAAACCTGGGTCCTTTTGCAAGAGCAGCAGGCTCTTAACCACTAGGCCACTCTCCAGCCCCTTATTCATGTTTTATAATTATCTCTATATAGCAGGCATATTATAACATTTTTCTTTTTTTTTTTTGAGTGCTTTTGTGTATTCATAAATCCTTTTCCAATTCAGTTCAGGCCTATATCCCCTTCCTTCCCCCACCACCCTACCCCTCCAGATCATGCATTCTGCAGTAGTTTTCTTGCATCTTTTCTCTGCTTTTGTTTTGTTTTGTTTTCCATTTTTTTAACAATAACTGATAATTTGTTAGTACAAGCACCTTCATTAAAACACAATTTGCAAAGCTGTTGTGCCCAAAACCACACCGCTCATGGGTCCCACCATCAGCAGGGGAGGCTTGTATGTTCAATCAAGTTGATCAAATGAGTGTCGCTATATTGTTGTAGTTTCACCATTAACCCAATCGCACCCTTACTTCTACCACGCCCCCCTCTTCCACGATTTTTCCCTAGGCTTAGAAAGGGGCACAGGTGGATGAGAAGCAAAAACAGTCTACTTTCTCTGGAGCGATGTCTTGGTCTCTAGGTTCTGGCTGTTTCTTTTCATGGGCTGCCAGTTTGTCCAGGCATACCTGTCGATCCATATGACATCAGGAGAAGGGAAAAAGATTTGACAAAGCATTGTTAAAGCTAGTGATTGGAAAAGTATATGTATCATATTTATATTCCTTCCAACCATTTAAAATTGCAGTGGTGTTCATTTTGAAAAAAATGTCTTTCATTGGTTTGGCAAATAGATTGGAGGAATAATAAGTAAATGTGCCTTGAGGGGTCATTTCCACTTCAGCTTCTGGAAAAAGTAGTAAGTTTAAGATTTTGAATATTCAGTTATGATAAATGACAAGAAGGATATTCCATATTGTGGATGTGGTTTTATATAGAGTTAGACCTCTATGTAAGAACATTACACACACACACACACACACACACACACAAGCACACACACACGCATTTTAAAAGGCTTTGGTTTCTCTTCAACAAATAGCAAAGTGTGAATTATGTGAGTACAAAGGTGAATCACTGTGGATCAGTTTATGAAATGGACATGTCAAATTTTAGAGATGCTAGTCTTGAACAATTAAATCAAAGGTGTGCAGATGGAAAAACATTTGGTCTCTGAAAATCTGGAACTTCTCAGAGAGCAGCAGACACCTGTTTTTAAGCAATGATATTTTACATTACCATTTAAGGAGTTCTCACTTTATGCCAAAAGGACAGATGTTTCCCATATGTTTCACAGATAGTTTTCACACATTTGGCCATATGAAATCATCTTATACTCTTACAGCGCACTGATATTTTGTCTTCTGGAATTTATGCACATAGCAATCAAGATGAAATATAAATCTTATCATATGGGTTAAAAATATGGGCTTGATAAACTTCCAACCAATCAAACAGCATCATTTTATCTCTCTGCAGTGTATCTCACAACAAAAATCTAGGATAAAAGCTATGCACTTAAGACAAATTATATGTTCTTCCATGAAGAAATTGGGGGTATTTAAGTGGGAGGAGAAGAGGTGGGGCTATACAAGGCACCATGGGGAGAAAGGAAAGATTGAGCTCAAGAGAGGTAGAATCATAGGAGATTGGTATTATCATGGGTAGAAATGGGGAAAATGGGACACTTTAAATGGGCAAGGCTGGAGGGAGGGTTAGATATGTATATAGAGAGGGGAGAGATAAATAATACCTAGCTAGTGTAAAATACAGAGGAAATCATATTATTACAAGAATGTACTGACACATTACAATACGATCTCTTTACATGAGTCCATGTTTATATCTGAAGGCTACATGACAAAAAAACAGTGCCATACAAGACAAACCTCCCTTCAAGATTTTGGCCAGGGTAGTTCAAGAGACTCCCCAAATTACACAGGCTGTTGCCACAGCCCTTTATTTCCTACCCAAACTTGAAGGTAAGATCCTATTGCTGAAGACAGAGCATATTTTGATCACAGGATTTGGAGTAATGGAGTTGAAGCTGACCTGGAAGCCTCTTTCCTTAAAAGCTAGCTCTCATAGCTTTGGAGAGCACCATCCAAGCTGTTAAGGAAGAGCATCAACAAATGGTCCAACACCAGGTTTGAGACCAAATAACCACATCAATGACCAGCACAACATATGACATTGGTGTAGTAGAGGAACATTTATCTTGGGGGCAATTAACAGATAACTAATTGGACTAAGAGCCCATACAATGGGAGGAAACTCATGTTTGGTACTGTAAACATAGCCAAATGCACATTTTTAGAGTAAGTTCCAAGACTGTCAAATTCCTAGATTAATATAATTTGTTGCTGTATGCAAAATATGTATCCTTATATTTATATACAAATATCCCAGTAACCACTCAATAAAGAAGCTCATTTTGCACCAGATGGAGTTTATTACAGAGTACCACAACTGGCCACACACAGAAATTGTCTGCGAATTGTTCAAATCTAAGAGGCACATCTACGATGCAACCTCTACACCTAAGGCTCATGGCAAATAGAACAAAGGGTAAAGAGGACGCTAATGAGAATCTTAATTCTTATTCATGAATTTTCCTCACATGACACAGAGTGACAGGAATACAAAAGGTCACAAAGGTCCAAACCATAGAGCTTAAGAGTCTGCAAAATGCTGGTCTTTGGACAGGACTCCTATATTAAACTTCAAGAACCCAGGTCCTCTGCAAGAGCAGACGGTGCTCTTAACCCCTGAGCCATCTCTCCAGCCCATATGTTTTTCATTATACATTTTTACTGAATTTTTTGTGTATTTCATAATCTTAGTCATATTTGGACCTCTACCCATTCTGCACCACCCACATAGCTTGCCTGTCACATTTCGTGCCTTTTGTCACATGTGTTAAGGCCTATGGAGTCAAATGTGTGTACCTAGATGTCCTTTGATGTGAGATCATCCATTGGAGCCTCTTAAACTCCCACCTATGAATCTGTAATGAACTTTAAAGAAAAGAAAAGAAGAGCCGGGCGCGTTGTGGCACACACCTTTAATCCCAGCACTTGGGAGACAGAGGCAGGTGGATATCTCTGTGAGTTCAAGGCCAGCCTGGTCTACATAGCAAGTTCCAGGGAGACCCTGTCTCAAAAAGACCAAATAGAAAAATGTCCTAGGCTGAGGACGTGGCCCAGTTGGTAGCATGTTTGCCTTGCATCCACGGAGCCAAGCCTTGGGCTCTATCCTGGGCATGGTGACTTGCACATTTAATCCCAGAACTGGAGAGGTGAAAGCAGGCATATCAGAAGTTCAAGGTTATCGGGGCTGGAGAGATGGCCTAGTGGTTAAGAGCACTGACTGCTCTTGCAGAGGACCTGGGTTCGATCCCCAGCACCCACATGGTGGCTGAGAACCATCTTTGATTCCAGTTCCAGGGGAATGTGACAACCTCTTCTGACCTCCGCAGCATTGCATGACATGGACGCACAGACCTGCATGCAGACAGTACATTCAAAAAAAATAAATAAATAAAATAAACTTCACCAACCTAGGGCTTAGGGACCATTGTAGAAGATGGGGTAGAAAGATTGTAAGAGCCAGGGAGGAGGTGCATAACCATATGGAAATAGAGTCCTATAAGCTCCTGGGACCCTTCTCATATGAACTCACAGCAATAGCATCAGCATGTACAAGACCTATGCAAACTCAGGTAAACAAATACCCATCATAGAACCGGGGAAATGGGCAGCAGATCTTTAACTCAGGTGAGAAAACATTGGCAGCTGATTATTACTGGGTGAGGATGAGCTGATTTTCCTAAAGTGAGGAACTCCAGATATGTTGACTAGAACTCAGTAGAAGAACTAAAACTGTGGAACATCAGGGGACACTAACAACACAATAGGTCTTAACACAAATGAGAGAATTATGAATTCCAGTGGAGAGGCTATGGGAGGAGCCAATGGGGAATGGAGTATAAAGGTGATTAAGACTGACTGAGATGTTCTGCATGAAATACGCAAAAATTCATTAAAAATTTAAATGTGCTTGAAAATCTGGGTATCCACATGTAATATAACAAAAATATGTCCCTATTTCTCACCCTACACACTAATCAATGGATGAAATACCTAATAAAAGACTTTAAACTTTGAAATAGCTACAGGAAACTAAAGTGAAAATCCTTCAAGACATAATCATAGACCATGATTTTCTGAAGACAACTCAAATAGCTCAGGAGATAGTCGCAAGATTTGACCAATGTCGTTGAGTATAATTTAAAAAAGTTCTAGATGGCAACAGATCCAATAATGAAGAGATAGCTTACAGGATGAGAGAAAATCTTTGACAGCTATGCATGGGATTGAGGATTAATATCTATAATGTATAAATAACTTTAAAATTAAATGTTTAAATAGAAAAAAAACCCCAAAAATAATCCAATCAAATGGACTAATAAGGAGTTTTCAAAAGAAGTGTGAGGCCGGGCGTGGTGGCACAGGCCTTTAATCCCAGCACTTGGGAGGCAGAGGCAGGCAGATCTCTGTGAGTTTGAGGCCAGCTGGGACTAAAGGGAGACCCTGTCTCAAAAATACCAACAAAACAAAACAAAACAAAACAAAACAAAACAAAACAAAAGAAGTATGAATAGCTTCATACTCGGAAAATTTCAATATTCCTGTCAGGGAAAATTTCAACATTCCTGTCAGAGAAACACAAATCTAAACTACTTTGAGATTCCATTTCATCCCAGTTAAAATAGCTACCATCATAAACCTCACCCACCTAGAGCTCAGGGATCATTGTGGAAGATGTTGTAGAAAGAGTGGAAGAGCTAGTTAGTGGATGACCATAAAGAAATGAAAATGGTTAAGAAACACCTTAAAAAGTGCTCAACATCCTTAGTAATTAGAGAAAAGCAGATTAACACTACCTTGAGAGTCCATTTCACACCAGTTAGAATAGCTATCATCATAAACCTCATCCACCCAGGGCGCAGGAACCATTGTGGAAGAGGGAGCAGAAAGTGCAAAGGACACCAAGTACCGGTGAAGATGTGGAGAAAGGGGTGTGCTCATTCATTGCTGGTGAGGTTGCAGTCTCATGCAAACACGTGGAGTGTTTGCAGTGTGGAGGATTCTTAAAAAAACTAGAAAAACAATCTATCATATGATCCAGCTATACCACTCCTTAGCATATACACAAAGGACTCATCATCCTACTGTAGAAATAACTGTATATCCATCTTTGATACTGCTCTTTTCACAATAGCTAAGAAATGGAAACAACCTAAATGTCTCTGAACTGATGAATGGCTCATAAAAATGCTGTACAATTACAGAATGGAGTTCTATGAAGCAGTAAGGATAGACAAAATCTTGAAGTTTGCAGGAACTGTTATATTAAATGAAGTAATGGACTTAGAAAATCAAGTGATGCATGCTCTCCCTCATTTATGGATCTTAACACCAATCTCTTATATGTGAATTTATATCCTGATATAACATCAGGAGCCAGGAAAATGGAAAGGAATCACAGAGGTAAAGGTAAAGAAACAGCCCAAGAGAAGGGAATAGTAGGAAACAAAGTTACCAAGGGGGAAATGGAGAAAATGGAGTATTCAACTGGGAAGGGAGGAGGGAAGGACATACGAAGTACCATGGGGTAAAAGGGAAGAAGGAACTCAAGAGAGAGGTGTTAAAAGGAGACAGGTATTATTAAGGAGACAAGGAGGGTGCTTTAATTGGGGAAGGAGGAGGGAGATTAGACAGAAGAGAGATAAATAAAGCTTAGGTGGTGTGAAAAGTCAAAAGGAAATGCATTAACCCTCCCCCCCGAAAGTTACACATATAACATCAAAACATGAGTGCATGTGCAAACCTGAAAGCTATATAACAAGAAACACAGTGCTTTGGGAGAAATCTCCCTTCGAGTTGTTGGTCAGGGTAGTCCAAGAGACTCCCCACATAACACAGCCTATTAACCCAGACCTTGATTGCCTACCAGAACTTGAAGGTAAGACTCTATTGCTGAAGACAAGACATATTTCAAACACAGGACTTGGAACATTGGAACTGCAACTGACTTCCATGAATCTATTAGAAATCAATCAAACCACCCCAAACTAGAGAATTATGACATCATTACTGACTAGAACCATTAGGAATGAGATCTGTGTTTATATGGATTTCCTATTGATGGCATTTCATGGCATATGTACAAAAGAGTACAGAATTGATGAAAAAAATCATAATCTAATTGAGGCTGAGGCTGGAGGCTGATGGAGTGACTAGAAGTTGATGATAGAATCTATGCACTCAGGGAGCCACAAAGGGAGCTTTTAAAATCAATGTAAATGTCCATTATAACTCCCTTCTTCAAATATTTCAATGGCCTTAGCATTGTAGAATATGTGTATATCAGAGGTAGTTTAAGGAGGAAGAAAACATCCCAGGGTTTGAAAGAATGAACACATTTCAACAACTGCCTCTTAAGAAGCTAAATCTAAGATCTCCAGGCTTACTGGATTGTAAAGTCTTGCTCGATACATGCTTCAAGAGTTCTATTGAAACTGAAGAATTATGCTTTAAGAAAAAACAACATTCAGGACTAATTCACATTTAAACTAAGGACCAAAGCATTCTACACATGATTTAATGGTTGCTGGAATGAAACTCAACACATTAGAGGGAACAAGACTTGCAGCTTATTATTAATGTCTGACTTATAGATCTATAAAAACCAATCAGGTGAAGGAAATTCACCTAATATACATAGCATTCTAGAAAGAGATGAGAGAAGCTGAAAGTTATAATTTTCCATTTTTTCTTAACTTTAATTAAATAGCCTCAGTGACCTATAAATTCAGGGGGTTCAAAGAATCTCAAGGAGGATAAGTACAAATAAAAATACATTCGTGAACATCACAGTTAAGGTGATGAAACAATTTAGATAAGGAAAATGTTTTATGTCTTTGAAGTAGGAATATAAGAAATATTAAGTTTATATAACTCATATGTCCATTTTACATTATGCATGCTCATCTTGAAAGAGAAGCTGTTTTTCAAACTGAGCTACCCTGGGTGACTGAGCAGAGGAATAACATGAAAGGGATCCTGAATTTAATCTTTCACAGCCTCAGGAAAGACAATCTTAGAAGCAGATGCAGAGAATTTGGATAGGTTCTGTCACCCTGTGGAGTCTCTCCATCTTGATTTCCCTCGGGTGGTTAGAGTTCTCACCAGGGATGTCTTGAAGTAGATTGGAAGTGTGGGAATCAACCACAGTACTAAGATTTGTACATCTTCCTGCTTCCAAGACCTTGAGTTAGCCATCCACTGACTATAGGTGCATTTATAAGTGTCAAGTAGACTGCTGGAGCTTCAGAGTCTCAAAACTTTACAGCAGTAAATGGCAGACTGCTGACTCCAGAGATTGATTTATCTGCTGATCTCAGTCCCAGATGATGTGATCTGTTCCTGGCAATGAAGGGTGGGGCTGCCTTTTCTTGTGCCGTTCACTCCCTGAACCTAAGCTTCTTGCTACCGGTATTTTCAGCTTGTAAGTGGCTTTAATGCTCAAAAACAGTAGAATTGTAACTGATGTACTTTACCTTCTATATTTGATTGATAAAAATGATCATTATGCATTAGGGTATATTGGATTTTCTTCACTGCTTCCTAATTTTAGAAACTTGCCATAATTTAGGCCATCATCATTCCTACCTGGACTACTAAAATACCCATGAGCTCATAACCCAGTTCCAAGCACACATTCAGGAGAATGTTTGAACTTGCATGAAATTTAAAGTGCTTAGTTTTTATTAACCTCAGAGTAGGAACTTGAGCATTTCTGTACATATTGCCTATACTGTAGCATACTACCATCTTGTAAGTAGAATCTTTTTTTTTTTTTTTTTTTTTGTCTTCCTGAGACAGGGTCTCCTTGTAGTCTCAGGTGTCCTGGAACTCACTATGTAGACCCGGCTGGCCTTGAACTCACAGAGTTCTGCCCGCCTCTGCCTCCGGATCAAAGGCGTGTGCCACCACGTTCAGCCTAAGACAGGTTCTCAGCTGCAATGTGGGTGCTGGGATTTGAACCTGAGTCTTCTGCAAGAGCAATCAGTGCTCTTAACCGCTGAGCAACCTCTCCAGCCCCATAAATAGAATCTTTAACATTACTAAAATCATCATAAAATTTTCGTACATTATAGGGGTTGAATGTATGCTAAAATAATATTCATACAATTATGCCTGTGAAATTATGGTAGACTCAGCATTAGATTTTACTATGTGATACCTTCATAAAGAAGAACCACTCCAAATGTGGGTGGCCCTATTCCATGGGCTGGGTTCCCTGACTGAATTATAAGGACAGGGAGGTGAGTATGAGAGGGCTCGGCCCCTGCTCTCTGACTGCAGATGTGATGCAACCAGCTGGCTTTCTGCTCCTGCCACCTTCCTTCCTTCTTTCCCTCCTCATCTTCCTTCCCCACCTGTCCTCCTTCCGTGCCACCATTCCGTCCCTCCCCACCTACCTCTATGTCTCCCTTCCCTGCCCACCTTTCTTCCTCGCCGCCTTTCCTTCCTTCCCTGTCTCCATGTCTTCCCTACTGCCATATGGAGTGATCTCCTTGAACATAAGCCAGAATAACCCTTTCCTCCCTTAAATTACTCTTTTTTCAGGAATTTTGTTGTAACATGGTAAAAGGAAATAACATAGAGAACAGAATATAGGACCTGGAAGCAAACCCACCTAGCTACAGACAATTTCTGACAAAGTTGTTAAAAGCACACATTGGGAAAAAGATAGCCTCTTTAGCAAATGACATTGGGAAAGCTAGATATCCACATATAGAAGAATGAACCTCGATCCATGTATCTGTACAAAAATAATCTCAAAATTGATCAAGGACCTTAATGTAAGATCTAAACACTGAAACTGCTAGGAGAAAATGTAGATATTATACTGAAGACATTAGTACAAACAAAACATCCTAAAAAAGTTCCCAATATCTGGGGGCTGGAGAGATGGCCTAGTGGTTAAGAGCACCGAATGCTCTTGCAGAGGACCCGGTTTTGATCCCCAGCACCCACATGGCGGCCGAGAACAGTCTTTGACTCCAGGTCCAGGGGAATCCAACGCCCTCTTCTGACCTCTGCAGCATTGCACAACCCAGGTGCACAAACCTACATGCAGACAGTACATTCATACACATACAAGAATAAAAAAAAAGTTCCCAATATCACAGGAAATAATCTCAAGAATTTACAACTAGATTGCATGAAATTTAAAAGCTTTTGTATAGCAAAAGAAACAATCATCAGAGTGAAGAAACAATCTACACAATGGAAAACAAGTATTGTTTTTTATTTGCCAATTATTTGCCAACTATTACCAGACTGAGGATCTATCTATCTATCTATCTATCTATCTATCTATCTATCTATTTATCTATAGATAGATACATGTATATATAGATATATAGCCATATATATGTATATATCTATATACATATATACAGATATATGGCTGCAAAAGTTAAATGTTGAAGAGATTACCCAATCAGTCAATGAGATAATGAACTGAAATTTCCTCTCGAAAGAAGAAATGACCAATTAATATTTGAAAAGAAGTTCATTATTCTTATCCACTAGGGAAACAATTTAAAACTTCTCTGTGATTCCATCTCACCCCTGGAAGAATAGCTGCCACTAAGAAAGCAAATGACAGCAAATGATGGTGAGGATGTGAGGAAAGGGTACTGTTATATAACAATCTTATACACCATTGCTGGAAATGAAAGCTGGTGCACCTACTATGGAAGTCAGTGTGGAAGTTCCTTAATAAATGATAAACTACTAGGCCATGGAGATGACTCAGCTTGCTGCCAAGCCTAGTCTTCTGAGGTTGAACCCTGGTATCTACAGGACAGAAGAAATGAATCAACTGCTCAAGTTGTCCTCTGTCTTCTTTTTTTTAAGTTAATTTTCATTGAGCACATTTTATAGAACATTTCTTAGTCAAATTTAGACTCATTCCCCCATCCACGCCCCCCCCACACCCTCTCTTCTCCCCCCTGCCAGAACCCATGGATTCTGCCATGAATGTTAAGTCCTGTCTTGCAACTTTTTCTCAGACATTTTTTTCCCTTTGGCTGCAGAAGCTTACTGTTTTGGTCAGTTCTTTGAACAGGTTTTTCTCTCTTTTTTTGTTCCCTTTAATTTTATATTACTCCAAAATATGCATATATACACTCCACACATAAATCAGAATTACAAAGTCTGAAAATGAACTATAGGTTAATTCCAAAACACGTTTAGGGATTCACATTTTAACAATAAAGTTGTATGCAGGTAAAAAGAAATATAACTTTACATTCTAAATCACATGTATGTTTTAATGTAATTTTTCGAAGGTTCTATAAGAATTTAATGTAAATTTTACAATCAGTTTACAATGTAAACTATATATTATTGTGATATTTCAATAACTCAGGGATTATACTGAAATTATTCTATAAAGCTATCAATATTTTTTTATTTTCTATTATTCCAAAATATACATATATACACTCCACACGTAAGTCAAAATTAAAAATTCTGAAAATAAACTGTAGATTGATTCCTAAACACATTTAGAGATTCACATTTTAACAGTAAATTTGCATGCAGGTATAAAGTCATGTTACTTTATATTCTTTTTTTAGAATTAGACTATATCTCCTCCATCTACATATGGTAATTACTATGTGTGAGTATAAGTTTTAAGACAATTTTAGAGCCCATTTATAGATTCACATTGTAATAGCACAGTTGCTTTCAGATACAATGAAATATAATAATAAAGTTGCTCAGTTTGCCTACCAACTGGGGATTTGGTGTTAGCATCCACAAATGAGGGAAACCATTCACCTTTTTTTTTTTTTCTGGGACTGCGTTACTTCACTTAGTATAATTGCTTCAAGTTCCATCCATGGCAGAAGAAATGATTCAACTGCTCAAGTTGTCCTCTGTCTTCTACATATGTCCTCTGGTATACATGTAAGCACATACATCAGCACACACAAATAAATAAGTGAATAAATAAATGAATAAATCAATAAAAGTAAGTAAATAAATAAAGTAATAATAAAATTGAAAATAGAAATACCATATGACCCAGCTATACTACTGGGGTACATGCCAGAAGGACTCTACGTCAATATACCATAGAGATAATATGCATATATTTTTAATGCTTTACTTTTTTTTGTATGTGTATGAATATATTGTCTGCATGTAAGTTTGTGCACCCGTGTCGTGCAATGCCATGGAGGTCAGGAGAGGGTGTCGGATTCCCCTGGAACTGGAATTAAAGATGGTTCTCAGCCGCCAGGCGGGTGCTGGGGATCGAACCTGGGTCTTCTGCAAGAGCAGTCAGCGCTCTTATCTGCTAGGTCATCTCTCCAGCCCAATGCTCTACTTTTAACAAGAGCTAAGAAATGAAACCATCCTAGGAGTTTGTCAACAGATGAATGGATAAAGAAAATGTGGCTCATATACTCAATCTGATTTTTTTCAGCCACAAAAATCAATTCACAACATTTTCAGGGAAATGGATGAAATTGAAGAGAATGTTAAACAAACTCAGCCAAACTCATAAGGACAAATATCACATTTTCTCTCATATGTAGACCCTACAATTAAACATGTGTGTGCGTACACGCACACACGCACACACACACACACACACACAAATATAGGTCATAAATGTGGAAAGGAGACCCAGAGGGAGGAGAAAAATATGTTGAAGGAGGGGAGAGGGAAGCAAAAATTATAAATTGTGGAATACATGTGGTGTGAAAGCAGAAGGAGGTGTTCTAGGACAAGGAATTTCAGAGAGGATTATGGAGGTCAGGGGAAAGAGGGTGGATAACAAAAAAGTGTAATGACATACATGTATGAAAATGCCAGAATTAAGCTCATTACTTTGTATGATAATTTAAAAAATAGCATACAATAAATAAAATTTGGGTATCAATTGTATATGTAAGCATTTTTAACTTCTATAAAAGCTAATCCTAACTTTAAGAAGTAGACAAATCATATAGTTACTGTTTTGAGAAAGAAATTTTAAGAATTCTGGCATCTTCCATTCTTTCCAGTATTCTGCTTATGAAGGTCATAATAATTTCTAATATCAAAATTTAATACTTAGCTTTATTATTCAAGGGGTTCAGAAAGAATGTTCCAATGAGTATTTATCCTTCAGAGTTCCCCACAAAAGCATATCGTAAACTTCAATAATAGTTTCATTTATCCCTTTGGAGATTATGATTCAAACTAACATATTAAAGGTTTCCACAAATGGATGGAAAATAAAACATGATTTAACTTAGTTTGACTTAATTGATAAAATTGTATGGCTACATAGAGAGCACATTCATATGAAAACAATTGGGCTGTAATTTCAATCTTAGTAATGTAAAGTTGGTTGAGTTTAACTTAAACTCTCTGAGATTTTTTTTCTGTCTTTGAGAAAAAGACATTTGTAGAAATTACTCTCATGAGTATATTGAAAGGATAAAATTAAGTTATTCTTGTGTAGAATTTAGCCCAGTTAAGCCACATGGGAAACATTAAACTTTTTTGTTATCTATTATTACTCCCCAAATTGCTTCATTATTTTTTTGTTTTTTTTCTCATAACTCTGGAAGAGCATATGACAAAATATCCCACTTTTAAAGAATTATTATGCTGACGTGATTACTAATATATTTATTATTTCCCTTTATATTAGTATGCAACTGTAAAAGTTGCTACAATTTAATTCAAGAGTATAAAAAATTCAAGGATGGAGTAAAAGCCTGTATAGATTTTTCCACAGATGTGTTTTTGAGGAAATTTTAGTATTTGGTTTATGAGAAATATAAGAAATTTCCATGAGGTATTTTCCCTTGAATGGTAACACTTGTAATAATACAGGATTATCAGGTAGAAAAATAAATAATTTTATTGAGAAAAGTCTTCATCACACAAAAGTATAAATGAGTACCACATGTCATGCTGTGTGGAAAATATCAGAGATATTTTCTTTTAGTTGAAGATATCTGTGTGGAATGAAAATACAATATTCTGGTATATTTTTAACCTTTTCATAATGTCAGCATAAGTTGGAAGATACATGTAGCTATTGATTTGAAAGTTTCCAATAAGTTCATATAAGTGTATTATGCTTTAAAATGAGTTCCATTTAAGAACATTTATATTAAGAATATTTAATTGCATTGACAGTGTGTCTAAAATAACCTAAGGGTAGAATAAAAATTTCCTCCAAATATTAGAGTTGATTAAGATAAATATGATATGATAACTTTTACCTCATTATATAGAAGTATGTCTACTTTGATAGAGTCAACTGAAATGACGTTATATAAATAGAGTATAATGAGGGCAAAAATTAACTCTAATTTATGTTTTCTAATAGCAGACTCTGAATTATAATTTTGAGTGCAAGTGCTCATGTATCTGATAATTCCATAAGACATGTGTAAGGTAAGGAGGCATTGAAGAAAGAAGACACTAGGGTGATAAGGCAGTCCCTCTGGGACAGTCTAATAACACAAACTGAATTACTTACAAGCAAATTTCTATTTTTCTCATTTTGGGAGCCTGAGGAGTCTGAGATCAATATGTGTACAAGTTTGGTGTATGGTAGAGTCAACTTACTAGTTCATGCTCAAGTTTCATTTTGCTGTATCTTCACATAGGTGATGGAACAGTCTAGGTCTCTAGGATCTCTTTTATAAGGGTATCAATCTCATTCATGAAACCTTCATGACAATTTTCATGCCATAATCACATGTAAAATGTTCCACCCCCTAATACTATCACTTTTTAAGTTCACATTCCCTTTTTTAATATACTTTCTTTTATTTCATTTTTTAAACAATAAGTAATAATTTATGATTACAAGTGTCCTTTATCTAAAACCAATTTGCAAGCAGTTGTGCTCAAACCCACACAGCCCAAGGGTCCCACCATCCAGCTGGGGTGGGGGTAGGCTTGTATGTACAATCAAGTTGATCAAATAAGTGTCCAGTCTACATTGCTGTAGTTTCACCATTCACCCTAATCACAGCCCTTACATTCTACCATTCCCCCTCTTCCTCAGATTGTTCCCTAGGCTTAGAAAAGGGGCACAGGTGGATGAGAAGTAAAGCAGTCTACTTTTTCTGGAGCTGTCATTTTGGACTCTGGTCTGTTCTGGCTGTTTCCTTTCATGGGCTGACAGTTTGTCCAGGAATAACCTTTCAATCCTACTAATGAAGCACAAGCAATTAGATATATAGGTATTTAAACAGTACTAATTGTTATGGTAGGTTACTTTGGTATAGACACAGGTGTTTGGATGGTATGTTAATCTATGAATTACTTTTTTTCTGTAAAAGATGACAGGAGTCTTAACTGTGGCTTATAACGTCTCCTATAACACTAGAGGAGTATCTGTGGCAATCAGCCATGGGTTATTCCTCCCAGGAAGAAAGACTAACTAGCCAATTAGTTTGGGATATGCAGGGCATATGACTGACACTGTTGCACAGTAATTACCAGGCAGGTGTAGTGTAGCTGGTGTGATGGAGGAGTCTTGCTTATCAAGGACCTTTTTGTTTTTTTCTTTCGTTTTTTGTTTAGTGGCCTTTGTGTAACACTCTCTGGTATTCGCAGGAACAACTGTACACACTTGCAAGTGCAGTCTCAATGACTTTCCCATACTTAATAAGGTCTCGACAGCAGGGCTCTTATCCACCTCCTCCTCTTTTGCAGTTTAAACAGGCAAGAAGCCTTTACTTTTTTTTGGGGGGGGGGCTTGGATCCCCTGGCAACATCTCCTTGACAGAATAATTCATTGCTGATATCAGATCTCCCCTGTCTTAATATATTTTGCTTTAATATAGCACAGCTTAAGGAGACTTTCTTATTTTATTTGTTCTGAATAGAAGACTAATCCATTTTCACAGTTCTTATGTCTATTAGTCAATAAAGAATGCAAGTTTACAGTTTTATAAGAGATTGCTCTGTAAACAGTTGGTCATAATTTACAGTAGAGAAATGAACCTCATCGCCATCATATTTCCTACTGTTCTATGAAAGGAGGTAAGAAAGTCTCTCATATTAAAACTTTGGGGCACTAGAAGGTAAGTTTCTTAGGACTCATTATAAAACAGTTGCTTTACAAATAGGATCCACAAAGAGGTTTGATGCCCCATAGCAAGTTCTGAGGCTTTTTCTTCCTTTCAATGTCAAGATCGGGCCAACCTTTCTGCTGGCACTTACCTGGTACATCCGCAAAGCAAAGCTGTATCTTTTCTTTCTCAGCTGTTAAAGTTGGTGATGTTTTGTACCTGTGGGAACATACAAATCTTTTCCGTAGTTAGTTTTAAGATTTGAATTGCAAAAATATTTTGACAAAAGGTTTCATATATAACTGTATCCCCCTTTTAATTTTAGGTTTTATTTTTTGACCCATGAGTCCAAAAAGGCAGTTGTAGTAACACATACCTATAGGCAGGATCAAGGTGCAAATTTCATCAAATTCACCCAAGCTGTTTTGGGTGACTGTGTGTCATTAATTGGGAAGAAAACTTAATTTCTTAAGTTAAATCATCCAACAGGTAAAGAGAATGTACAAGATGATACTGTACAAACAGAATTATAGAGAAAATTTGTATATGCCAGATCCCCATTATTTTTTATACAGATTTTAAGTAAAACAAATGTGGACAACAACAATTTATATTTCCAATTAACTCAGATGCATTACCGTTTTATCAAAAACCTTTAAACCATGTTGTTTAATATACACATATTTACTTTTGACTAAGTCCTAAAACACCATGTAACCTGTAGGCAGAATCTGGGCAAAATTGTTGAACTCACGGCAATTAAATATATATTATCAAATATAGACCTGTGTCTATTGGGAGTACTATGTGCTTCTTGTATTTTGTATGGGTTTGTCATTTTTAAGTTTGGGGAAGTTTTCATCTATTATCTGTTGAAGATCTGATCAATACTATTCTCTGAGATTCTTCTCCTTCCTCTATTCCTATGATATTTGATTTTTGGATATCTTCATAGTGTCCCCATATTTCTGGTTGTTCAACTTTTGTGATTTTTTACATACTCTTTATTTGAACTTTTTAGTTGCTCTGTGTTATCTTCCAGATCTGATATTTCTTTTTTTTTTTATTTTATGTGTATGAATGTTACTGTCTGCATGCAGATCTGTGCACCCATGTTGTGCAATGCCATGGAGGTCAGAAGAGGGGGTCAGATTCCCCTGGAACTGGAGTTCTCCTAGAATTGGAGTTACAGACGGTTCTCAGCCACCATGTGGGTGCTGGGGATCGAACCCTGGTCACTGGCAAGAGTAGTAGGCACTCTTAACTGCTAGGCCATCTCTCCAGCCCCCTAGATCTGATATTCTTTGTTCTGCTTCCTCCATTCTACTTCTGAGGCTTTTTCCTTTCCTTTCTTCTTGGTTGGATGAGTGTTCTATTCCTTTTTGTTTCGTCCTGTTTTCTTTAGTATTTCCATTTCCTTTTGGAGCTTCTCATATCTCTTCTTGGTGCTCCTTACTTTGGTTGGTTGCTTCCTTTTTCAGTGTTTCTACTTCCTTGGGAGTTTTTTTTTTTTTTTTTCTTGCCTCTAGTTCTTTCTGGAGTTTGTCAATCTGTTCCTTTAGTTCTTTTCGAAGTTTGTTCTGTTAACCCTCTATTAATGTCTGAGTTTTTTCATTCTCTTCTTAGTTCTCCTGTAGTCTTCCTTAATTTCTCTTTAATTTCTTCTTGCATATGTCTGCAATTATTCCTCTAATGTCTGGTTCCTTGGGTCACCTCCAGGGGATCCCATTGTAGCTATCTCCTACAGGTTTGGTAGAGCCGGGTGCGGGATTATCCTGTGCGCTTTCCCATGTTGTGCCTTTCCCATGATTGTCCCTGTCAGTCGTGTCCTGGGCATGTGGGTGTTCCCTTTGTGATTCAAATCACAAATGTCGTTTTCACTATGGTAGGGATGGTTTTGCTTGCCTCCTTCCTGAATCGCTTTTTTTTTTTTTTTTTTCTTTCCTCCTCCTTGTTTATGGACTTGTTTAGGTTTCAGGCTTTCAATTTTGTTTATATATTGGATATTGGAAGCCAAAGTCACTCTTCTTTTACTGTTCTGAAGGTTCTCCAATAAAAAAGTCCAATTGGATACTCTCTCACCAATTCCAGTTGGCGGGGCAGGCAGGCGGGGATATGCTTGACTTAGCCTGCACCCCGGTACCTGCCTGGAGTGACTCCTGGGTTCCTGTGCCTCAGGAGCCCGCCAGCACAAAGCCACAGAGGCACCAAACCCAACCTGCCGGTCACGGGCTGCAAAGGTGAAGGGTGGTTACCGCCCAGACAGCCACCCCCTACAACAGGGTTCTGAGTTGGGACCCCTTTTCCAGCAGCCCAGGAGACAGTCTACCCCAAAATCTACCTGCCTAGAGTGACTTCCGGGTTCGCCTTTGTTTTCTTATGTTCATGACCAATCCTGGTTCTCAGAATCTTTCTGTCTCCTCTTCTGAAATAGCCTCCGAGCTGTGGCTGGGTGAGGTCTAATGTAGGAGTTCTATTCTGGGACATGCACTCTGCAGTCCCTTATTCTCTAAAACTTAAGACACTTGTGGCCTTCTGTGTGCATCACACTCTGTTCTGAGGAAGCTCTCTGGTGAGAGTTGAGGGATTCACTAGTAGTCTCTCCACTCCTTGTTCTGCTATGGTCCATGAGCCTTAGATGTAGAGGTTCCATACTCCCTCCTCTGCTCTTCCCCCTCCCATTTCCCACCACATTTAACTCTTCTAGTCCATTATTCTCTTTTCCCACTTTATATCACTGCATTCCTTCTCCCCTTCTAGCTTCCCCACCTCAGTCCCTTTCTAGTCTCCTTAGCTGTATGTATTTCCCTATTGAAATACACTTATCTAGGGATTAAAAGCCAGCATCCATTCACTTATGAGAGACAACATGTGATTTTTGTCTTTCTGGGACTCTGTTACCTCATTCAGGGTGATTGTTTCCAGTTCCATCCATTTGCCTGTGAAATTCATTTTCCTTAATAGTTGAAGAATATTCCATTGTGACAAATAACTCTACTTTCACTATCCATTCATCAATTGATGGGATCTAGATTGTTTCCATTTCCTGGGTGTTGTGAGTAGAGCAGCAATGATCATGGATGAACAGGTATCTTTGTAATAGGATATTGGATTTCGGAGGGGTATATGCTTAAAAGAGGTATGATTGGATCATGTGGTAGATCTAGTTCTTTGAGGAATCTCCGCACTGATTTCTATAGTGACAGCATCAATTTGCATTCTTACCTGAAGTAAGTAGTCATTTCCACGGTGGGACAGGCCATGCAGAAAGCATGATTGGGAAAGCACAACACACAAACATACAGTAGGGTGTAAATCTGAATACAAAACGGCGCTTTATTAAAATGCAACAGATCATTATACTGGCAGTGTGATATCACCTCCCAGGGACCAACCCCAGACCTCTGTGTCATCACCTCCCAATTTGTGGGCATATGCAGAGAGCCTGTGACTCTCATTTGTGCCTCTGGGAGGTGCTGGCTGGAAATGTTAGCTTATGCATACCTCAGCTCAAACTAGATACGCCCATACCTACCGGCAGTGAATAAGCGTTCCTTTTTCCTACATCCTCATTAGCATTTTTTTGTTCTTTATTGGATCTTAGTCATCTTGACTGGGGTGAGATGAAATCTCAAAGTGGTTTTAATTTACATTTCCCCTATGGCTAATGATATTGAACACTAAAAAATATTTCTCAGCTATTTGTGTTCATCTTTTGAGAATTCCCTGTTTAGTTCCTTGCCCAATTTTTCATTTTTAAAAAATATTTCAGGTTCTTTGTGTATCTAGATCCAACCCTGTGGCAGTCTGACAGCGTTCTCTACAGGTGGTCCTTTGTGTGGGGGTGAGGAGGGACTCCTGGGGGCCAAGAGGAGGACGACACACTGCCCTCAGGTGGAAGTTGGTGGAGTTGAAGGCAGATTAGAGTTCAGTAGGGTTGGAGTTCTCAGTACCCCTTGCAGTCTCTGGACCATGAAGTGGGTAGAATGGCCAGTTGGGGGAACAGAATCTGTGTGTCCAGTATCTGGCAAGGAGAGGGTTTCTGGGAATGTACACCAGAGTTGTGGTTATCAGGGAGCCACCCACATACTCCCAGTGATGGCTTGGAGCTGGCCTCCATGTTTTGGGGGTGACTGGGCCATTTGGGGCCGTGGGGAGTCCCTGATGCACAGCCACCTGGGGATGGGTGAATAGCAAAGGAAGGCAGAGTCAGGAAGAGGTAGAGATCACTGGTAAGAAGGCGAGGCGGGACTTTAGGGTGATAGCAGGGGGTAAAGCCTGAGACCTGCAAGTGGAAAAGATCCTGGTGTACAATCAGCTAGGGCCAGGCAAATGCCAAAGGGTGATGTTATTCTTTATATTTTAAATCATGTGCCACCTAATGAAGTGGCTTAAGTGTGATTCAAAGTTTGTGAATAAAAAGAAGCCAACATAAAGTTTGAGCAACTAGGCAAAACTGATATAGCTATTCAGTGCTGGTGAGATCTGAAGGAGCCTATGCTTACCTTGTTGTATCTTACTGCTTCTGAATCATATCCATACTCTGAATCAATAAATATCTAATATGGCTTACCAATGATTATAAAATATATATTGAGCTATATGGATTTGTAGAATTATGAGAAACAACCAGGTCAATAGGCAATTTAAAAGCTTTGAGTTCTTTTCGTGTCACAAAAGATAAGTGTGATTTACTTTGGTTTTTCTTTTGGGCAAAAGGCAGGAATGAGGATATTTCTTCACGTGACTTTTTTGTTCTGTCTCCAGGGAATTGCATCAGTGATTGCCAATACTTTTAAATAATTGCACAATTAAATTTGGGAACACATATCATCATTTGCCTTCAGGTGGTTCAAAGATCAAATATGAGATATGCAAACTCACACCTCTGAAAAGTGCAGAGAAGAAAGACAAAGACTAGAGTTGTTTGCAGTAGCTTCGGTTAATATGACCATAAACTTGTTACAGCATACTGGAATCAGGATGTAGGAAATTGCAGGGAAGCAACAAGCTTCTTTCTGTGTTTATGACTCATGCATTCAGATACTTTCTGTTGTTCACTCCACAAACAGCAGAGGGCATGCTTTCTTTTCTTAACTTTTTCTCTGAAGCTGTTCTTGATTTCTGTTGAACCTCTTAGGGTCGGTGTTCTTTGTCTCTTGGATATACGTGATACCCAGTTTTGGAAATCATTGAACAGTTTGGGTCAATAAAGGGTGAAATATAGTCCAATGTTTATATCTTTGAAATGTTTGAGAAATTCTTAGGTAAAAGTTACATTCAAAATTCAAATAGAAAAAAAAAAAACCCTGTGTATTTCTGGTTTAATTTACAAAGCTTGAATAATATATATGTACCAAGTGATAGAACATGGTTAGGATTTTGCATATTTTTCAGACAGATGAGTAGAATATGGCATTTAAAAGTCTAGGAAGATCAATTAGAATGATTTTTCAGCTGGCTTTATGTATGAATTAGTGTAATTTCACATGGTTTGCTCATGTGTATTCATCATAATCCTTAGCATTACATACTATTATTTCCTCACCCTCACAGAGGATACTGTAACTTTAAGGTTATCAGTGACAGAACCTGGATTTTCCCTGTGTTATTTATAGCATGTGGCCTCTCAGGATGGAGCGGACATTTGGGCAAATTTTCTTAAGAGTGAATGCATTTTTCTCCCCAAGGGGAGATAATGAATATTTTGAAATTATTCTAAATTAATATCTAAAATATAACCATTCTTAAGTTAATGGTGTTCTTATTTATGTTTTTGAAATAGCAATAGGTAATAATTTTGTTCTGAAAAAAGGAAATAGTGAACTAAAATTATTTCCCTTTTTTGAATATTTTTTCTTCCTTGGAAGAAATAGACACTACCATGATTTTAAATTTTAGGCAAACTCCATGCTTTATGAACCTAGAAGTAAATTAAAAGTAACTTAAAAAAAGTAACTTAAAAGCAACACATTTATTCACTTAAAATAATTTTTTGAAGACTGCAGTTCACTTTTGGAATAGTGCCATGAAGTCTTGTAAAATCACTGAGGACTGGAACTATCTGTGCTGTGGAGTGTCTTCTGTTTGGGCCAGTATCTCACTGCTCTCAAGATAGCCTTTTCGTGGCTTCAGTTAAGTATGACCACCTCCTGTTTTTCTTTCCAAGTGCCTCCCATGGAAATTCTTGAAAAATAAAGCAATGTTTCAACCCACACTTTAATGAGTGGACTGTAATCCCTATCCCTTAGCTATCTCAGAAGTGACTCACAGAATTGTCTAGCCCATGCTTTCCTAACATTTTCCATTCACTGTAGTTATTTCTCCATCTTCTTTTATGGCTAGAGTGCTTTTCATGTTTGCCAGATGAAAAACTAGAAATAAATTAGACCTATAGTTTCAAATTTGAATGTGATATTTGAGCTTTTTCACTGCAGCCCGGGTGTCTGGCAGAAGTACCAGGGAAAAGAGACAGAATGCTACTCAGCTATAAGTCACTAACTGTGATGCCAAACTGAAATCTGACCTGCCCATGACATTTTGTGCTCTCTTTTGTACTTAGTTCCATTTGTTTCTGTAAAGGAAGCCCTGGACCAACTAAAGAACCCAGGTACTTCATGAAAATTAAATGCTGCCCTTCCATGTGAGATAATGCCAGAAATCTAAGACAAGTGGGATATTATGATAGGGAAATAAAATGTGTTGACTGGGATAGCTCAAAAGATGGGTAATATGCTAATTAAGTTATTTGTGAGTGTTGATCACTCATTTGCTTCATGGAGAGATTTTCTGGTTATAATTCACATGAAAAATATGTAAACTATTATAGAAGACTGAGAAGTTATTTTTTCAAAGGCATTTTCTTAGGCACACATATCTTTTAAAAAATCTACTGCATTTTACGTTAGCATTCCACTTTACCAGTAGCTCAGAAACTATTTTTCTGACACCATTCCTGACGAGAAGCAGACCTGCTTTGGGCAGACGTGGAGTAGATGACTCAGGATCTTGGTAGTTCTGTCATGGTAGTTGTGGTATGTGACCTTCTGGAAATCAGTTATTTCATCTTAACCACTTTTTTCTCTCTAAAAAATAAGAATAGTATTTAGTGCCTTGGACGTCTTTTTTTTTGAACACCAAATTGAAGGATACAGATGAGACATTTCCCTATGGATGTGCCATGAGTCAGATCTCAAGGGGCCTTTTCACACTGTCTTAGATTTTTTTTATGGAGATGCAGGCTCTGGAATTCAAGCTGTGTGTGGGATTTTATGGGAATTATTAGGTAAAACTGAGGTGTCCATTTTTCAACCCTTGGGAATTTGGTGTGGCACTATGGAAACAGGATCAGTGTTCATCATGGCAGCATATCCCTGAAGGCAGACGCTCACAATCAGGGACAACAACTGGCAGGGGGATGCGCTCTTTCTTTTTTTTTTTTGGTCTTTTTCGAGACAGGGTCTCCCTGTAGTCCCAGCTGTCCTGGAACTTAAATCGAAAGAAAGAGTGGGCATTGACTAGGAATATTCAAATGTTAAACAAATAAAAAGGCTTGAATGCTTCTATAATTGATTACTTACTGTACTTTGAAGAAAACTATGGAAATTAAATTATATTTAAGAAGAAACCTGGGGTAGAGAAAACTGTAGTAACATGGAAGCTCTGATTAGTGAGAATCTCCTTTTATAGTATTGGAGGAATTCTGATGTCTTTATATGAAGCGGGTAATTTCTCACTGTTTCATATGCATGTATTGGAGATTCTTAACATTTTAAAGATATTCCATTAATAGACACACTATTTTAATATGGCATATAAATTTGAATTATATGGTAAAAGAGCTTTGTTTTTAATGTTGTAAATCAAGAATGCTAAGTAGTATTGAACTGATTATGTTATCAAATGTCACTGGCTTAGTATCTAAAAGGCTTGCTTATTTTTTAATAAAAGTTTTTAAGACTTATTTTAGTTTAATTATGTGTGTGTGTGTGTGTGTGTGTGTGTGTGTGTGAATAAATGTAGGTGCCCAAAGAGGCACCAGAGCCCTCTCTCTGGAGCTGGGATTACAGACAGTTGTGAAATGCCCAACCTGAGTGTTGGGAACAAAACTCTGGTTCTGCAAGAGCCATTCATGCTCTTAACTATGGAGTCATCTTTCCATCCTGGTTTTCTTGGTGTGTTTGTGTGTGTGTGTGTGTGTGTGTGTGTGTGTGTGAATTTAGGCTTAGAAGTAAAATGCATCACTTAATCACAGAATATTTTAGAGAATATGACTCACATTTCCTACCTAATCAAAAGAGCACCAGAAAGTGAAACTTACCACATATCTTCAATAGAAGGAAGGGCAACCAGAAGTGCTTGGTAAAGAGATCTAATGAGTAAAGACAGAGCTCACAGACATTAGCTAGAGATCATGTGTTAGTGAAATAAGCCAGTCCCACAAAAATAAGTATTACCTGTTTCCTCTCATATGTGGAAGCTAGAAAAAACAGGAACATGAGCTGGAAAGGGTGAACATCTAGGACTTTAGAATGGAAAAAGGAAATAGGAAAGGAACAGCAGGGGTGAATATGAGGAAAGTAATTTATGAGCATTCATGGAGATGTCCTAACAAACTTTTGTATAACAAGGTAAAAATTTTTTTAAAATTTTATTTATGTGTATGAATGTACTATCTGCATGTAGGTCTGTGCACCCGTGTCGTGCAATGCTGCAGAGGTCAGAAGAGGGTGTCAGATTCCCCTGGGACTGGAGTCAAAGACGGTTCTCAGCCGCCATGTGGGTGCTGGGGATCGAACCCGGGTCCTCTGCAAGAGCAGTCGGTGCTTTTAACCGCTAGGCCATCTCTCCAGCCCCAACAAGGTAAAATTTTTAAATAACAAAAATATTGCTAAAATTTTTCTTGAGAGCTATGTGTTAAGTCTCACATGGGATGATTTCTACACAGTCTTTCATGTAAATCATACAATGAAGCCATGAAATGATTTATATTGCTGTATCTATTCTAAAACAGAAAACAGATGAGAGGGTTCAAAGAATTTGTCCAGTGGCACAGATGCACAGTGGCAGTGAGTGCGAGGTTCAGGTCTGTCAGTCCACAGAGGTAGCAGCTCTAATAATAATTTACCTTTAAAAGTTGACATATATGTGTGACACATATAGGCATATGTTGAAACAATACAAATTGGAGGGAACAACAACAACAACAACAACAACAACAACAACAACAACAAAAGGACTGGGACAAAGAACTGACTGAAACAGTAAACTTCTTCCCCAAACAATAATCCTCTGCATAGAAAAACTTTAAAAAGACTCAGAAAAAGATACAAGACATGTATGGCAGGATGCATGAACTCGGGTGGGTTGGGGGCATGGAAAGGGGACTGAGTCTAAATTGGACTGAGAAAGGATGTGTGAAATGCAAAAATCTTCAATAACTTTTAAAATGTTGACAACTTGGGGCCGGAAATATGTCTCAGTGTTTAGGAGCTCTTGTAGAGGACCAAGCTTCAGTTCCTAGCACCACATAGCAGCCAACAACTGTCTTTGACTCCAGTTCCAGGAGCTCTGACACCTCATTCTGGCCTCTATGATCATTGCACACACTAATGTACTGGTCTACATTCAGGCAATCACTCATACATATAAAAATAAAAATAAAATAAAAATAAATAAAAAATTTGAAAGTGTCAGTGCTCATGTTTAGTGGCAAGGATATCAAGGTAAAGATCTCTGTATTTCTTTTGTAAGCACAATTTTGCTCTTCCATTTATAAAATGAGAAATTTGATAATGAAATGCCAGCCTATTGTGTAAAGCAGTGTATCCCAAGGAAATGGGAAAGATGCCCTGCATTAGAAGGATCTTATTTCTTATTCTGACTCGTTAGAATGATCAGAATTATTCTCTGTAGCATGCAATTTTAGTACATTTAATAGAGATTAATGATGATTATGATTCATTAATATTAGAGACAAACTGTAGACTCATGTGATACTTTTGAAGTTGCTAGAGTGAATTTTAGAGTCATATTTTAAAACTTAACTGGAGTGACCTTATTAACAGAAAACTCATAAAGATAACATGCAGAGTTTCTGTATACTCCACACCTAACTGGTTCTTGTCAATGTCACATTAGCATGACACATTTGTCACAGCGAGTGAGCCAACATTGACCCACTGTCATCAATTTCATCTCCTTAGCTTTTCTCCTGATACTCTTCTCCTGTTCCAGAACCTCATCTGGGATAGCACATTACATGTGGCTAGAATGTCTCCTTAGATTCCTCTTTGCTGGGACAGAATATCAGATTTTCTTTATTTTCTTAACTTCATTCATATTTTTGAGAAATGCAAATCAATTATCTTGTAGAATAATTAAGCTATATTTTTGTAATATTTTTCTCATGTTCAGACTGGGGCTTAGGATGTTCTTTGGAAGAAGGCCACAAAGATCAAGTTACCCTCACATTTTGCTCTTTTTCCTCTAAATAACTCTCCTTTCTCCTCTGCTTTCCTTTGTGATCCATTTATTTTCTGCTTTCCTTTCTATTTATCTTTTTATTAATTTAGTTTTTTGACAATTTTATTCTTCTATGTAGTGTGCTCTGGTTCCCTCTTGGCTCTACCCTCTCTTACATCCCTCACCCCCCCCCACACTTATCCCTTTCTATGGTTCATGACCTTTGGTTTTGTTATGTGACCTATTTGGTTTGATCAGGACCATCTGTGTGACCTTTAGAATTGGACCTTCTATGGGACCCTGTGATGGTTTGTATGAGAATGACCCCCATAGGCTTCAAGTATTCAGACATTTTGTCCCAGTTGGTGGCACTGTTTTGGGTAGTCTTAGAAGGTGTGGGCATGCTGGAGGAAGTTTGTCACTGGGGGGGGGGCTTAGTGAGTTCAACAAAGCTTGCAGGCTCCAGCTGCCCTCTCTCTCTGCTTCTTGTGCTCATTGGGAAATGTGAACCTCGACTTTCTGCTCTAGCCCTGGCCACCATGCCTCCCCGCCACAATAGACTCTTAATTCCCTGGAACCATCAACCATAAGCTCAAATAAACTTCCTTTTATAAGTTCCTTTGGTTGGTCATGGTGGTTTTATCACAGCAACAGAAAAGTGACTAATACAGACCCTGATGGAGTCAGTGGTTACACAATTGTAGACAATGACTTCCCCTTTCCCCTGAATCTACCCATAGGAAATAGTTTGGCTGTCGATGGGCCCATTCTTGTGCAGTCATCTGTAGTTGTTGAAAGTTTTTAATTGCATTATCTGTGTGTTGTTCAGAGTTCAAATGGCATTTCATAGCCCTTCTCTCTATCTTACAGCCTTTCCATCACCTCTTCAGTAATTTTTCCCTGAGCCTTGGAGGTGGTAATAAGTTTTTCTTAGAGCTAAGTACCCAAATTGCATTTATTCTCAACGACATGTGCAGCCATAAAACTTTTATTCCATTTCAGCTCACTGGAAAGAGAGGCTTCTCTGATTAAGGCTAAGAGTGGCCCTTGTTTATGAGTATTAGCATATATATTTAGCATATAGACACTGTGTCAATTTAACTAAATAACATTCCCCAGATCCTGTCTTCCCTTGCCATGGGCTTCTGAGTGGGTTTATAGTACCAGGTATGGATTTCCTCCTGAAGAGTAGGCACCAAATCCTATCAGAGAGCAGTTGGTTACTCCCATAGCTGTTGTGCCACCATTGTAGAAGTTAGTTAATCCTGTCTGACAGGTTGGTGTCATAGTCTGTAAATTTACAGCTGGGTAAGATCATTGATGCCTTTCCCCTACCCAAGCACCTTGTATAGCACCTCCTATGAAAACTAGCCCATTGAGGGAAGGTTTCCATCTCAGTTCTAGTTTGATTTTTCTGTCTACTGCAACCAAAGCATATAGTATCTTCAGCAATAGTTTTATTTATCTTTAGTGGGCACGATGATAAGATCCTTTCTTTTTCCTTCTCTTCTTCCTACATTTTCTCCTCTTCTGTACTCTCTTCCTTTTTCTACTTTCTTTCTTTAAACAAATTGATAGTATGTACTTGTTTGTTAGTGCACTTCCTTACACAAAGATTCTATAGCTCTTTATTTCCTTATATTTAACTAAAATTACATAATGATTTCTTACACTGGGGCTGAATTTATACATTTGCTAAATTGCATAAGTAGTGCTTGAATCTTGCTTATATCATAGAATATAAAAATAAAAGTTTGTATTTCAAGTTATAAGAAACTCTAGTAATATAACTCTCTAGTAATATTATCACTTTTACAGATTTGGTAGTCATTGTTGCTGCAGAAACAAATTTTAACAGAAAATACAGTATGTTACCTTTGGTACCCAAACCAAACATTTTACATTTACTCTAAAATTTAGATAATTTTATTGTGTTAAAAGATCATAAAACACTAAAGTTCTGTTGAGCATAACAGTTACTTTGATTCCACCCACATATGCTAATCTCTCGTATGCAGTGTCCCACTGCAAAATCAACAGCATTGAAAGAATGAATTCAGGCATCTGAAAAGATACATATAGAGGCTGGAGAGATGGCCTAGTGGTTAAGAGCACCGACTGCTCTTGCAGAAGACCCGGGTTCGATCCCGAGCACCCACATGGTGGCTGAGAACTGTCTGTAACTCCAATTCCAGGAGAACTCCAGTTCCAGGGGAATCCAACGCCCTCTTCTGACCTCCGTGGCATTGCACGACATGGGTGCACAAACCTCCATGCAGACAATACATTCATACACATAAATAAATAAATAAAATAAAAATAAAAAATTCTAAAAAAAGATACATATAAAGTGAGAGTGGAAGGCAGCATGGGCTAAAAGCCAACACATTTCACTTACAACAAAGTACACAGATGCGTCATTTTACATCTGGTAATGTGGAACTTCTTGGTGTTAATGTATCTTCTGTTATGCTCTCTACCCAGTAATGGTTTTATTCTGATTATAGTTTTGTTGTTCTAGCATCTCAAATTCAAAACTTGACAGCAAGAAACTGTGTCAGAAGCTGGAAGAAGACAGGTGTTGAATTAATGGTTCTTATTTCTAACATTTATATCCATTTTATACTTCTTGGTTCCTTAAAATGTAGTCATTTTAAAAAGACAAAAAGTAAAAAAAATGTAGTCATTTTTATTATTTTTAGTCATGTTTTGTGTATTTCATACATCATTTTTCAGTTCAATTTAGACGTATTTCCCTTCCCCTTCCCCATCCAACCCCAGTTCATGTATTCTGCCATACAGGTCCTGCATCTTTCTTTCAATCTTTCAAAAGCTTTCTCTGGTTTATTGTTTTGGGCAAGATTTAAGTGTAGCAATCAGTTCTTTGACCTAATCCTTACATTGCTGTTGTTCCTTCCCAATTGTATTGCTCCAAAATATGCCTATATACTGACTGAGCTGTCTCCCAAGCCCCCACCCCTCCTGTTTCGTCCTTTTATCTATTCAACCTGTCCCATTGCTTCGTCAGCCTGATGAGAGATGGATTGTCACTTGTACATGTTAGGCCTCTTGTCTCAGGGCCTTTGCAGTCAGATTTGAATATTCTGCTCACAAGATTGCTTTACTGATACCCTTATCCTTTCGTTCCTTCATGACTCTGCTCAAATCACTCCTGCAGAGATGCTTTTTGTCACCCCTTTGACCTCATTCTTCTTTTTTAAAAAAAATTATTTATTTTCATACGTGTATGAATGTACTGTCTGCATGTAGGTCTGTGCAACCGTGTCGTGCAATGCCGCGGAGGTCAGAAGAAGGTGTCGGATTCTCCTGGAACTGGAGCTAAAGACAGTTTTCAGCTGCCATGTGGGTGCTGGGGATCGAGCCTGGGTCCTCTGGCAGAGCAGTAGGCGCTCTTAACCACTAGGCCATCTCTCCAGCCCTGACCTCATTCTTCTTAATTGTGCTTACATTACCATTAATTTTGTTCTTGTTGATACTTTCAGATTAGTGACTTTGTCCTATTCATTGTTATGCCTCCTTAAAGCAGTCTTGTATGTAGTACATGCTCAGTAAAGATTTTCAATGCTTGAACTTACTGTTTTTAGCAATAATATTATTTTGACCATAGGATGTAATTCCTAATTTGGGACTTTAGATTCATGAAGCAGACATAAAGACAAGTTGATGACAACTGCCATTTTATCCTTCTTTAGTCACCTTTTGGAGTCTGACTTTTGAGACACTGTCTATTAAACATTCAATAAACTTAAGGTTGTTTTTTTCTCAAATAAGAAGCCTTATTCATTGAAATTTTATTCCAGACAGGTCACACAGCTATCATTCTTTCCTAGTTATTCATAACCATATGACATTTTTGGGTTAGTGGTTTGATGTGTAAATTCTAATTTCTTTTAAGTCTTTCTGTTTATGGTGCTCTATTTCTGTTTAGACCCCCTACCCCTTCATCCCTTTGTAGTCCTATGTAGTGGAGTATCTCTTGATTAAGGTAGCTTCCAGATATTTCTAGGTAAAAAAAGTATTAGTAATAATAATATAAATATCCAAACTCAAAACCTCATATAGTTTCTAAAATATTAAAATACGATTATTCAAATTTATTCTAAATCATTCAAATTTATCATAAAATGCATACTTATGCATTGTTTTACATTCATTTTTATGTATTTCAGAAGAAAACTATGGTATTTATTTGGTAGTTTTAGAATTAGTGACTACATTAGTTACTTTTCTGTTGGTGTGACCAAATACCTCATAGAAACAATTTAAGATAGGTAGATTTCACTTGTAAGTTTAGAAAGCAGCAGTCCAGCATAGTACAGAGGGCATGGCAGAGCAGCCCTGTGGTGGCAGGAGCATGAGGCTGTGGATGCTCACTTCATAGTGGATCAGGAAGCAGAGAGTGTGTGGAACCAGGGCTCACCTATGACCTTCAAAAGCTTACCTACAGTAGCCTACTTCTTCCAGTTAGGCCCCAAACATGCTCATGTGTGTGATATTTCAGATTCAAACCATAACAATGGCTAAGGATAAATGATAATCCTATGGTGGCTATATATGGACTCACAGTGAATTATTTGCTTACTGACAGAGAATTATATTCTTCCGGGGAAACTGTTTGCTTGGGTCTTATTCTGTATAGAAAACCATTAGCCTATGAACCTTGGACTATTTAACTATTCAATATTAGTGTATTTTATAATTCTGCTCAAATGTTGAGTACATGTCCTGGAAGATATAGATATAATTGAATCAACATTGTCTGGAAATGCTCATTTTGAAGCTATAGTGACTCAGGAAATCCTCTGCAGCAAACAATCCATGTTCTCATGTGCAGGGCCTCTCACTTTGCTTCTTTTATTTTGTATTATAGTGCTGGGGATATAACCTGAGATCTTTTGAAAACTAGGCAAGTCCTATACCCTGGAGCTAAAGTAGGCTTTTGAAAATAAACTCCGATATGATATTCTAGCTACGAAAATAAATTCTTAATTTGTGAATTTTATTTGCATTAGTTTTTTAAAATTATATTTTGATGTTTAGTGTAAAAGTATGTATGGGCAAGCTGGGATTTTTACAAAAATACCATCATTGTACAATAAATATCCATATTATATGTTTGCCAGAAGCCAACATTTGCATGTATGTATGTCTAGTTTTGTATATATAATCCAAACTCAAAATGATTCTGTTTTCATATCCATATGACATATGCTTATTTTCTGAAAATATCTGGCATTTAAATTTTTAAACATTTCTCTTTTTTCTCTTCTAGAAATCTATGTTTTTTTTTTTGTGTTTTTTTTTTTTTTTTTTTTTTTTTTTTTTTTTTTTTTTTTTGGTCTTTTCGAGACAGGGTCTCCAGTGTACCCAAGCTGCCTGGAACGCTCACTCCTGTAGAGCAGCTGGCCTTTGAACTCAGACTAGCAGATCCCCGCCTGGCCCTCTGCCTCCAAGGCTAGGATTAAGGTGTGGTGCCAACCACACCCAGCAAGCAAAACCTAAGTTGTTTTTAAAACTGTAACTTAAAAGCTTAAAAACTATGAAGGCCAGACATAGCGACTCATGCTTTTAATATCAGCACTAAAGAGAGTCAGAGGGTAGGCAGAATTCTGTGTAGTAAAGACGCCCTGGTCGTACAAGGAGGGATTCCAGGCCAGCAGGGCTACAGGGAGATCGGTCGTCTCAAAAAAGCAAAGCCAAAAAAAAAACACCACTCTTCCAAACTATGATTCTTTTAATTTCAAGCTCTTCTCTTTAGTAAATGTCTCCTTACTTTTAAAATGTTTTTTTCCATATGTAGTATGTCTTTCTTTCTTTTCTCCTTAAAATTCTTTTATGCTTTTTATTTTTGAACTAGGATGTTCCATACAAAGAAAAAATTAAGCAGACAGAAAAACAATGTCTAAAGGAAGTATTTTCAGAATTGTAAGGGAGTTTAATGAAAATGTGTGACAAAACAAACATTTTTTAAGACAGGGTCTCCTTCTAGCTCCAGCTGGCCTGTAACTTACTATATAGACCAAGCCGGCTTGGGTCTCACATAAATCTGTGGGCCTCTGCCTCCTGAGTGCTGGGATTAAAGATATATTCCAGGCCCAGAAAAAAGAACCTATTTGAGCTGTTGGTTATGAAAAAACATGACTGTTAAAAATATTCATATGGGGGCTGGAGAGATAGCCTAGCAGTTTAAGAGCGCCAACTGCTTGGCAGAGGAACCCAGGTTCGAATCCCCAGCACCCAATGTTGGCACAGAACCATCTGAACTCCAAATTCCAGGAGAACTCGCAGTTCAAGGGGAATCCGACACACCCGCTTCTGACCTCCGCGGCATTGCACGACAAGGATGCACAGACCTGCATGCAGACAGTACGTTCATACACATACAAAAATAAATAAAATTAAAAAAATATTCATATGATACAGAAATCTTACTACTGGGTGTATAGCCTCAGGGAATGAAATAGTATGCACAAGAGACTCTGAACACCTAATTTCTTGAAGTGCTTGCTATATAGAATAGCAAAGAGAGAATCAAACTAAGTGACTATCAGCAAATGAGTGGATAAAGAATACATGATGTATATATGAACACTGTTTAGCCATAACCAAGAACAAAATTCTGTCTCATGTCTTATAGGAAGAAAAAACTGCACAAAATCAGAGAAAACTGATTTCAGGAGGAACGAGTAGAATAGAGGCAAGCAGAGGCTTGCGTGATTAGTGTTGAGAAGACAGGGGTGTGTGGATCAATGGGCATCTAATTGCAGTTATACAGGAGGAATATGATATATCCAGAGTAAACAAATATGCAGAGACAAAAAGTAGACAAATAATTACATGAGGCTGGTTGGAAGGATGGAGAGGACAGCCCTGGAGAAGAGAGAGTACTGATTATGAAGTATCTTATGTGTGTGGGTGCGGGCGTGAACGCACGCACATGTGTGCGTGTGTGCGTGTGTGTGTATGAATGTGCACATGAGTGCAGTGCATGTGAGTGTGAAAGAAGACAACCTCAGGAGTTGTTCTTCAGGATCTGGTCATCCTGCTCTTCAGGCTGGGCTGGTTGACCAGTAGGCCCTACTGAGCGTTCTGTCTCTGCTTCCCCAGCACTGGTATTATAAGCATTCATCTTTACTCCTGTTTTGTTTCTTTTTTTAACATGAGTACTGAGGATTGAAGTCAGGTTTTTATGCTTTCAAGGCAAGTGCTTTATGAACTGAGCTGTCTTTCCAGTCCAAAGTTGTCCTTTTTGAGTGATGAAAACATTCTGAAATTGACCCTGGTCAAAGTTGTCTAATACCGAATTCTAAAAACCTCTGGAGTCTGTGCTAACGAAAGAAGCTGATACCATCTGCTCTCTTTAACAGATTTTCCTGAGTGCAAAGCACAGAGATGAGAAATTCTACTGTCACTGAGAAATGACCTCATTAATTGATTTTCCAGAAACTGAAAAAAAGTATGATTCACCATGAGAAACTTATTTTTTTTTCTAAATCCAGCTATTAGAGTTCCAGTGTCTGGTAAGATGTAGGATATCTATTTCACCTTTCACAGAGGAGACTGAAATAAAAAATTTCATACTGTGATTTGAAATGAGACAGATGTGATTTCCTGAAATCTTTCTGTATTCAGTCAGCCAAAATTTTTACCTACCCTTGAGTCAATGCAATTCTCACCAAAAGTTTCAGAACAAGACTGTCTTCAGGGTTTCTCAGATGCTCCACAGAGCTTCAAATAAGCAGTATGCTTTGGTCTAGTGGATCTCTGGCCCAGGTATTATCAGTTTGCTTCTGTGCAATGCTGCAGCTGATGCATGACAGGCTCTGGGGCTCAGTGGTGCTTCTGCAGTTCCTTCCCAACACCTGCCAGTTTCTTTGACAGAACCACAAACAGTGGCGATCAGATTTCTTATTCCCTAAGGAGATCCTGCCTTAGCACATGACCATAGTCCATTACCTCATGTTCTGTGTAGGCCATTTGCATATCACCATTCTGGACACACTGGTTAGTCTTCAGGACCACTTGATAAGTGAGGCCTCACCTCCCAATAAGCTTGTCCATTCTGAGTTTATGGATCAAGAAAAAGTCTAAATTAAGCATTTAGTTTCAGTTGCTCTTAGATCACTTGACAATCACCAATTTTGGAGATCATGCAGCTGGGAAAACATGTTAGTGTTTTTACTAGCTTTGTTATAAATAGCCCTTCAACATGTAGGCTATGATAAAAGTTTAGATTGCCTGAAGAACACTTGTGGTGAAGTTCCAACTCCTCACTTGGGCTTGCAGATGTTTGATGGTGATAGGAACAGGACAAAAGGCTTGCCATTTCTGTCTTCATATTGTGTCTCACCCTTTATTGCCAGAACTTCTAAGTCAGATTCTGATTAGCTCTGCATGTAGACACGTAATCCACTAAAAGCATGGTATGTGCTTTTTTTTTTTTTTTTTTTTTTTTTTTTTGAACAGGGTCTCCCTATATTTCCAGCTGGCCGGGGAACTTATATCTGTAGACCCAGGCTGGCCCTTGAACCGAACAGAGGTCTGCCTGCATCTGCCCGTCCCTAGGCTGGATTAAAGCTTGCACCACACACACCCAACTTAAAGATGGTTTTTGGCGCACATTTGGGTATGGGAATTGAACCGGGACCCTCTGCAAAGAGCAGTCGGGCACTCTTAACCACTGAAACCCATCTCCCAGCCTGGTAGGTGCTTTCTTAATACGCTGTCTGTCCCTTGGGCTTCTTTCAACCATATCACTTTAGCATCTGAAGCACCAATGGCTCAGGCTTATTACAGTGCTCTGACTGAATCACAGAGCAGAATGTGCAAGATGCTGGCCAGCAGCTGAAAAAGAAACTCAGCAGATCCTCAGACATGCTGGCTGCAGATTAACCTTCTTACTACAAAGCAAGGTTATTTGCAGAGAAGAAAGAAAACATCTTCAAGGCTATGCCTACCACCATTGTAAAACTCTACCAACCTTAGCTGACTCCAGTAAACCAGTAAGAGGTTACCAATCCTTTGGGATGCCTGGCCTCTAGATTAATTCTGACTTCTCCATGCTCTAGTTGGAGTCCCGTTGAAGGCTTGCCTGTATGTTCATAATATTTGTCCCAGTCTCATTTCTATGGTCTCTGTGCCAAAAGATCCCATCACTAGCAACACTGCGCACCTTACATTGCGTCTCTGCAGTCGCTGATTGTCTGATCTTGTCCAAACTTTTCTCAGGTGTCCCTTGGTTACATTATGGCAGAAGAGCTATTTATATTCCTGAAGGAAGGTCCCTCTTTTTAGTAGTAATATTTCTGTGGATGTTCCTATGTTGGAAACCTAAAGGTTCTGATTTTTCCTAAAGGGAAAAGAGTTTCTGACTGCCAAATCCATATTCAAATACCACCAGTGGGACTGGTGGTATTTGAATGTTTTGCCCCATGTATTTGATCAAGACTTATGAGAGGCACTGGGTATTCTTTTATATTTTTATTTTTAAAACTTTTTAAAATGATTAATTTTTGTGAATATCATATAGGAATCTAATCTTCGCATTATTTCCATCCCTACATTCCCCTTCAACTCCTCTTTCCCTCTGCCTCTCCCGCTCTCAATTTTCTTCCTCCGCTTCCTGTTAATTATGTTTCATGATATATATAGATATATATATAATATAATATATAATGAATATGATGATAAAATGAACACCACACTTTTATTAATATATTAATGAAGATCCTATGATCTGTACTAGAGGGATTCTATCTATCTAGCTTCGTATCTTCTATCTACTATCTATCTATCATGCTCCAAAGAATCTGGTGTACAATTTGTGTTAAACAAGGCTCTTTTTATTTTTGAAAGCAACTTCCCAAGCACAGTTAATGAAAAATCCCCTGCTTTGGTGAGTTCTTAGACTAGAAAGCTAAATGGAGGGCCATTTGAGTAGCAGTGATGATTTTGCGCGGAAGAAATAATGTAGAAGTTAAGGGATGTCTAGGGTGATGTGACCTGAACTCACAGGTAATAATTAGCCCAGCCCTTGTATTTTCAAGCTGTTATCTAGCTAAACAAGCTGTACTTGTTCTTGCTTGTAAGATTCCTACTAATTCTCTGATGTGCTTCAGTGAATCTCAGGTCATGTTAAGAGTAATTTTTAAAAAAATTATTTGTATGTAGATATTTGTCTTGCATAGAGTGCTCTTGCCATGAAACCGCCCTCAAGGTAAGACCCAACAAAAGCCAGAGGACGGTGTCAGTAGAATTCTCCTGTGGAGACTTGAGTTACAGATAGCCTGTTAGCCACCACTGTTGGTGCTGGGTTAAACATGACGCGGTCACTCTCGGTAAGTACCAGCCAGTTGCTCTTAACTGCTGAGCCATCTACACTGTCCCTGCTCCCTTTAGGAGGCTTTATTTATTTAGGTTTTTATTTTATGTGTATGGATGTTTTGCGTGCATGTACTTAATTGGATGTTCAAAGCCTGCAGATGTCAGAAGAGGGCCTGAGATCCCCAGGGAGTTACAGACTGGTGTTAGCTGCCATGCTCCTGCTGAGAATCAAGTCTGTATCCTCCGGAAAAGTAGCTGATGTTCTTAACTGCCGAACCATCTCTTCAGAGCATTTTCACTGGCTTGATGTACATAGATAGTCTTTAGAAAGTAAATGTATCTGTGACTAGAGGGATTCTTGTTTTGGCATCTTGAGTGACATTAACACTACTAATATATAGTACTTTTATTCGCTGGTTAATATAGTTCAGTCATTAAATAATGTGTTTTATATTTGGCAGTTGGTTTTATTTCAGAATGTAAGATTTCTATCATCTTACAAAAAAAGAATACGACAAGTTTAGGCGAGATCAATTAAATTTAGAGTTTCAGAGCTCATAATTTATTAGTATATGACAAAGCTGAGACATGTCTAGATCTGTTTTACTTCAAAAATAAAGTTAATCAATGACAGTGGATATTCATAGAATATGAGTTTTCTGTACTAGAAATTTTAGAAAAATTAAACATTAATAACTTAAGGGTATAATTTTAAGCATAATTTATCACTATATATATTAATTTGGTCTTTCTGAGACTAGGTTATCCCTTTAGTTCCAGCTGCCTCGGAGCTTGCTCTGTAGACCAGGCTGGCTTTGAACTCTGCCTTCCAAGTTCTGGGATCAAAGGCATGTACTACTATGCCCTGCCACAGTGTATATTATAAATATATTTGGCATGTATTGTTGCAAAATAGGAAGTCAACAAACACCTGTCACCCCCCCACGGGATGGCTGGGGCTGTGGGGGTTTGGGCCACAACAGTCCTGCGATTGGTTTTGCATGAAGGAAGCCTTTACGTCATGGATTATCACTTATAGGCTAAAAAAATTGAAAACAAAACAAAAAACAAACACGAGACGATGCAAAGACAGCTACGGACAGAACGAATACTGATCTGGGATGGGGTGGGGTGGGGGGAAGGGAAATGTGAAATAGCCCTGATGAATTGGGGAAAATGATGTCGTACAATATGCAAAAAGCATCAATAAAATATTAAGTTAAAAAAATAGGGAAGTTTCAAGTAATGGATATCATACAAGAAGTGAAGGAAAATTGAAAACATTTGAAAACTCTCAGAAAGTGAAAAAAATAGTACATCTTTGTTTAGGAAAAACAACATATATTTAAAAGGTATATTAAATCAGGTTTTCAATTGTTTTCCAGAAGGAATGTGGGAATATATAAAATTCTACTTAAATATTTTGAAAACTAGTTTTCTAAACTATTGGAAACTTAAGTAGGTCACGTTTTTGTAATGAGTCATAAATGAGCAATTCTTTTTTTTGTATGATTATTTAGATGTTTCATCATACATTTCATTTTTAGATTCCTTCTCCCACCCCACCATCGATAGCATCGCCAAACTCGTTTAGTTTTCTGTTACAATTGATAATATGTCAACTCCCGAACTGTGCAGGTGTTGTGCCCAAACACTAACCTAGATTCTTAAAAATAATGGCCTCATTTATAATGTGAACTAGTTCTATATTAAGTCCTTTAGAAATCCGATGTAATTCATAAAGCCAGAAAAAACCCTCAGCCTTCTCTATTTCCTAAGCCACAGAGGAGGTAGCTTACTATAAGAAAGCTACAGGAGGTAAGACCTCCCACTGGATGTGTAATTCAGTAAATAGCATGCTGTGGTCATTACACATGCGTGAATGGAAATCCCATTGCAGCCTCCCTCAACTCTGTCTTCCACACAGACGACCTAATTTGGAAGAAAAGCACTTAAAAGCAGTCTGTGTAGTGTGTACATACGGGGCAGATTATTAGTTTCCTAGCAGCTTTTACAAGTAATTAATAGGAATGGATATATGCCAATATTTTCCTTTGGGACAGAAAAATAATGATTAGTTTGACTAGATAAATTTCTTGGATTCAGGTAGTTTTGACTTAAAAGCAGCAGGCTCATAATATTTACCTTAATATAAAATCAATTGCTGCCTCATAGTAGCTAGTTAAAAATAATAAAAAAGAATATTTTGTATTTAGAAAGAAAAACAAAAAGACTTTCTCTACTTTATGTTATTCTTCAGCCAAATGGATTTTGTTTGGTGCAGTTATCTGAGATAAATCCTCGCAAAAAGACCTTTATCTCAGAACCTAAAGGACCTTTCTTGGGGGAGCAAAGGCTTGGTAATGTGCAAAATTGGCCTCTAAATTATAGACAGTAGAATTAAAGACATTAGACTTTTAGAAGCCTACGTTCTTTTCTATTTGCACCAATCATCAATCCAAGCCTCTGGCATGTTTCAAGTCTATCAAATCGCATTTTCCGAAAAACTGTTTTATTGGTCCAATTCAACAAGCGCTGCTTTACGAAGCCCATACTAGTTTCATCAGAATAATTTAATGCTAACATTTTGCTAACATTTAAAATTCTATGGTCTAGGAAAACATCATACAATTTAAAAACTTCTGTGCAAAAGCAGGTATAATATATAATCACAAAATATATACATCAAAATATTACTTTTTTGTTTATCATATCAGTGTGTGTCAATAAAACTTATAGTAATATGACCAATAATTGATAAATTGTAGTTGAAATAATTAAAATCCCCAAAAGTTTCCTCAGTCCAGGGATATTTTTCTAGGAACAATTAATTCAGCCAACAGAGGAAATCCTAGAATACTATGAATACAAAGACTTTGTATTACTTACTTTTGTGTCACTGTGACAATGTGGAGAGAAACATGGGAAAGCCAGCTTATTTTGGTTCTTGATTTCAGACAGTGTCAGGCCATTATGGAGGAGAAGACAAAGGGTTGGACCTTAGCTCATGGCAGTAGATGACCTGTGGTAGAAGCAGTTCACACCATTGAAGACAGGAAGCAAACAGAGAGAGTTGGTACCAGGGACTTCGCTCTAATATTAAAAACCTGCTAGACTGGCATCCTCATTTGATCAACTGACTTGTTGAACATCAAGCCTCCCCCCCCCCCCCACCCCGCTTGGATGGTGGGACCCATGAGCTGTGTGTGTGGGTGTGGGGCACAACTGCTTGCAACATTCATTTTACATGAAGGATGCTTTGTACTCACAAATTATACCACTTAGTGTTAATGAAAAAGGAAACGAGAAAGATGCAGAAAAGTTAATGGTAGAATGCATGATTCTAGGATTGCTTGGGGTGGGGTGGGGGGAAGGGAAAAGGATATATGCCTGGAACTAATTGGAAATGTATGTATGAATGAATACACAAAGCATCAAAAAAAAGAAAAATTAAAAAAAAAATAATAAAAACCTGCTCTAGTGACCTCTCCTACTTGGCTTACTTCCTAAGGGGCCCGCAGCCTCCCCTAAACAGTGCCACTAACTAGAGAAGAAAAGTCATACAAACCTGTGGGGGGACATTTCAGATTAAAATAATAGTATTCCATCTCTGAGCCCCAAGGATTCATGGATGTCTCATAATGCCAAATACATTTAGTTCATCTTTAAGAGTGCTTAAAAGTTTAACAGTTTTATTACCTTAAATATCTAAGTTTCTACTCATACTCAGACAATCTCTTAGCTCTAAGCCACTGTAAAATCAAAAGAAAGGTTTTATTTTTCAACACACAATGGCACAGAGTAAAATTCCCATTCCATAGGGCTCTAGAGGATAAGCCTAGGAAGATTAGACTAAAACAAGACTTAAACTTAGCAGAGCAAGAACTAAATCCTATAGGTCTATATCTAGCATCATTGGCAATGGTATCCTCATATAGACTCCAGAAGACATAGGAAGCCCCATCCATATGTTGTTTGCAACACACTTGGCCTTTCTTTAGGGGTTGGCTCTTCTTGGTGCCTGTAGCTTTTCTCAGTAGATATTCTATGTTTCTGGTCCTCTAACGTTTTTGGGTCCTATTGCTAATTTAGAATTATAGTAATATTATATATATATATAATATATATATAATTAGACATATATACATATATATATATATATAATATATATATTAGACTATCTTCTATGTTGTCTGTGTGTGTGTGTGTGTGCGGTATAGTATGTACAACTCTTCATGCCGCTACAAAACACTGTCAGGGGATCCCTGCAGGTAATCAAACTTTTTAGCACACACTGCCTCTCTTTTACAGGCTTTTGTCCAAACATTGGTGGATGCCTTCATGTCTTTGTAGTCCTTGCAATCTGCATCTCTGCAAATTTAACACCATGCAGATAATGGAAAGTTCAGCTGTCTACTGCATCCAGTAGCTGAGATCCCTTAGTCAATGTCTGTAGTCTGCAGCAGCCTCAAACCTAGTGATGACCGAAACATGAGAAGGGCACTCTGAAGGCACTCTCCCTCTGAAGGAAAGTCTTTCAAATGAGTTCACCATTTCATGCTCTAAAGTTCTTTTTTGGTTTTCTCTTTTTCTTCTTTTTGAGACAAGGTCTCCCTGTAGCCTCAGCTGGCCTGGAACTCACTATGTACAGGCTGGTCTTGAACTCATAGAGATCTACCTGCCTCATCCTTTGGAGTGCTGAGATTAAAGGCGTGCACCACCACTCTCGGCCCTAAAGTTCTATTGGAGAAATCTCAGCAATTCCTGAAATGCTCTCAAGGCATCCTTTCTACTGTCCCATTTGTAATTTCTTGACATCTTTTAAATGATATGAGTTTCTTTAATTATTGAGTCCTCTTTGCTTTTCTGGCTAAGTTCTTTTTCACGTTTTCTTTTTTGTTCTGCCCCTTTGTTCTGATCCTCTTTGTAAACCTGGCTGAAGGCTGCCAACATTAACACAGAACAGTTAAATATCCTGAGTGCAGTGATATCTTGACCTTTTTCTCTGACCAAATTAATCTATTATTTTCGAGTTCAGCCTTACTCATATTTTTAGGATACATGCAAATTATTCTGTGCCAGAATGCAACATGAATCATTTCTAGTCCAAAATCAATGCAGTCCTTGCTCCTGTGTGAAACCACTTGAGGACAGTCTGACATCTGAATGTCTATCAACCTTCTATTATTTAGAATTCACAGTAGAATCACTCATAAGCTGTGTTTACAGAGCTAAGGCTTCTTTAGCCTGACATAACTCTAAATGTTTCCAAATTTTTCCCCAAACCACTCGAAAAGCCTATGAACCACTTGGTTAAGCTTAGTTGCAGCTACAACGCACCTTTTCTGTTATCTCTTTTCTGGTATTAATCAATTTTCACTTTGTGATAAAAGACGTGACAGAAAATAGAAGGGAGGAGAGTTTTAATTTCCCTCATGGTTTTAGATTTCAGGCCCTCATGATGAAGGGTGGGGCCCAGCTGCTCAGGTCATGGCAGCAGGGGTGTCTGGCAAAGGACAGGTGAGAGGCAGAGAGCAAAGGAGGACCCAAGTTCCAGGCTGGACCTTCCAAGGTTACCCCAGTGACTTCCTTCTAGCTGTGTCTTACCACCTCCAGGTTCTACAGCCTCCAAACAGCACCACCAGCTAAGAAACTTTCAAAGCATGAACTTCCAAGGCTATTTCAGATTCACACTATGGCAGATACGGACTAGGTAAAGACAAAAATAATTACGCACAGAAATAAAAAGATAATAATAGTGGCTACTTAGTGACCACTAGAGATCTTGCTTTGAAGACTATTGATGTGTTTGGTTTTAGTTTTTATTACTAGATAATTTGATCAAATACACTAGAAATATTATAAATTAGCTTTGAAAACAAAGTGTATTGTGGCTTTGTACCTTAGTGTGTAATATGTGCAGGCAAACACCTTTTCAGAGCATGAGTGGTTATGGTGCTAACATTAGTATAATAACAGCTCGGCCTTTACAGCTGTGACATGTAACGGGTTCCAGTGATCGCCTTTTCTCATGTTAAAAGTTTTTTAGTTTGGAATTTTGATTGGCTGGCATATATTTCATTGCCATAACTTAAAATTATTCAGATTTAAAAATTTTTAAACATGGTTTGATATTCTAAGGTTTTTCTTTTAAAAAATGAGAGAAGCCTATGTCTTGTAGTCTGCTGCCAACTTTTTCTTCTATCGCCTTCAGAGTTTGGGGTTTCACGTTGAGGTCTTTGATCCATCTGGAGTTGACTTTTGTACAGGGCGAGAGGTAGGGGTTTAATTTCATTCTTCTACAAGTGGTGATCCAGTTTTGCCAACACCACTTGCTGAAGATGCTGTCTTTTCTCCATTGTGTCTTCTTGGCCCCCTTGTCAAATATGAGATGGCTAAAATTGTATGTGTTCAGGCTTGGATCTTCAGTTTTGTTTCATTGGTCAACAGGTCTGCTTTTGTACCAGTACCAGGCTGTTTTTATGACTATAGCCCTGTAGTATAGTTTGAAGTCTGGTATAGAGATCCCCCCTGTGTAGGTCTTTTCACTCAGGGTTGTTTTGGCTATTTGGGGTCTTTTGTTTTTCCAAATGAATTTAAGGACTTTGTTTTCTAAGCCTGTGAAGAAACTCTTGGGGAGAAGAATTATAAAGTTTGGGACTCACCTTGTGGTATTGTGAAAATAAATAAGTGATGGGAAAGGAAAAAAAAATAAGGTATGTTAGGGTTACGATATCATAATTTATTTATTTATTTATTCTTTATTTTATTTTTGACAAGCAGTTGTTGTTTATTAATTGACCAGATTACAAAAATATCATAGGAGACACTTAGTTCATCCTTCTAATGAGCCTGTTGATCTGGTCTTCCCTGTTGCTAGAATCCCCCTCCCCCTTCCACAAAATGGGCTGTTTTTTTCTTCATTCCACCTCATGGAGAAGATGATTTGAAGGGCCACAGGAAGTTACTTGCTTCCTTGAAGTGTTTTCCAACTGTATAGATCTCATGAATCAGATCCTCCATGCAGATGATGCCATGGTTACCAAGAGCCCGAGCAATCAAAGAGTTGTCAAGGCAAGCGCTTCTTACTGATTTTGTCATAACCACGCTTGTAGATAAGTTCGTTTATGGATTTCAGGTTGGGATAGCCTCATGCAATGTATGGCTCCACAATCCTCGGCATGTTAATTGAAGCCTTGTTGAGCATAACAAAGGTGCCATTGAAGATCTGGAGCAGGTGAAGAAGCTGCAAACCTTGTGGATCGGATTTTTGGGCTGACACCATTGATACCTCTGATTCTGATAACAAATGCCAATTTGAGTTCTGCAGGTTTGTAGAAGTTGCAGGCTTTTCTTGCCAGCCCATTTGAATCTCAGTTCTGTACACCTGCCGGTATTCCTTGTGATACTGCTTAGCCTTTTCATAGATGACCTTTCTTCTTGCCTTTCGAAGCATCTTCAAGGCAAACTTCTTCAGCGTGTGAAGTGTTTCACCTTCAACTCTGCCAAGACTACTTCGCTTTTTCTTAAGGGTTTCTGGCACAGCAGGAACCTTCTTTTCCTCTCTGGTACTGCCTCCATGATTCCAAAAGAGGTTTTTTTTCTTTTGTTCTTCCTTCTCCTCGTGCTTCTGCGGAGCTTTCACGGTTTCTTTTTGAAATTGTTATCACCATTGTCATACAGTTTCTTAACTACTTGATTTCCCCCCCACAATAACCCCCCCCCACGCCCGCCCCCACCCACGCGCCCCAAGTAATGTTGCTTTCGGAATACCTTATCAAGAAAGGTGTTTTTATAATAGAAAAACATAAGTGGCCAATAACTCCCCAGTGCTTTCTGTAATCTACTGCGAACTTTACTTGGAGAAAATGGATTATTTTTAAAGTAGAAGCTAGGGTTGGGCTAAACTGGTTATGTAGCAAAGGGCAGCACAAGGTGGTGAGGGAGGTAGATTTGAGGGGAGGAGATGAATACTTATAAGGATAAATTCAAAGAAGTTAGATCTTGTCACCAAAATTTGGGAATTGCAAGGAATTATAAGTGAAATGCTCTATGTGCTCTCTGATATAGCTGCCTTAAACTTTATAAATCTTCACTAAAATCAGCCAATTCATACTTTGATTTAATATAAATGAATTGTCTGCGGCTGTGGTACAAGTGAAGAAGTCCACTTTTGTATTAGTGTTGTTCCAGAGGTGTGTGGAATGGATAAGAAAACAATGTACATTTTGGCCACACCTTAATTATCCCTTTAGAATCTCACAAAGATCTTATCTTTCAATGGCCAATAATAACCTGGGTACTTGTAGTATACAGAATAATTTTGAAATATGTTTACTTAATGGACCATGTAAGCCATATTAAGTATATGCATTATTTTACATATGTTTTATAATGAGAACATTTATAATTTACTTTCAGAGATTTTTCAAGTAGACAATGGACTGTTAATAGCTGTGAACTCCATGGTGTATGGTAGATCGCCAGTATTATTTATTTCTCTTAACCAAAAATTTAAATGTTTTGGTCAAAATATTTCTTTTTGCATTTATTTTAAAAAATATTTTATTTGTTATTTTTGTTTTATGTGTATGAGTGTATTGCTTGTATGGGTGTAGGTGCTCCCATGTCATACAATGCCCTCAGAGTCAGAAGAGGATGTTTGATTCCCCTTGAAGTGGAGTTACAGACAGCTGTCACCTATCATATGGATGCTAGGAATCAAACTCAGGTCCTCTGAAAGAGCAGCCAGTGCTCTTAACTTCTGAGCCATCTCTGCAGCCCCCAGATTATCTCTTATTTTCTTTCCAAAGCAAAGTAACTATGATTTTGCTCTCTACTTCCTTTTTTTTCTTTCTTTTTGAGATAGGGTCTCCCTGTAGCCCCTGCTTGCCTGGAACTTGCTGTGCAGACTAGGCTAGCTTGGATCTCACAGACATTCTTCTGCTTCTGCCTCCTGAGTGCTGGGATTAAAGGTATGCACCACTATGCTTCGAACTTATGTGGTTCTAAAGATTATATATATATTTAATATATCTAACATATGTCTATTATATCTACTGTCTACCTATTTATCATCATCTACTTATCTATCTATCATCTAACTATCTATCATCTATCTATCATATATATTATCTACCATCTATTGTCTGAGATGTTTTGATACTAAAATTCCTGTGCCTGGCATATTTTACTTAGCAAAATGTCTAAGGAGGTTATCACAAATGGCTGAATTCTTTTCTTTTGTGCCTATGTAGCTCATTTTCTTTACCAGTTGGTGGACACTTAGATTGTTTTTCTTTCTTGCTTTTTGTGAATAGTGGTTCAATAACCATGAGAGCTTAGCTCTTTCTTCATACCAATTTAATTTCCTTTGAATACATGTATTCTATATACCTTTGACAACAATTGTTACATTTTGTCTTTCTGAAAACATCCTTTATAATAAGTTGGAGATGATTACTCATTATTTGCAACTGCATTTAGAAAAGTAATGCCCAGAGAAATTAAGTAATGAGCATGAGTTAAAAATGTACATAGATTGTCAGGTTGTACTGTGATAATTTTTTTAGTAATATGCATTCACACTTTTCCATATTCTCCATCATCATAATGCCATTCATCATATCATTTAAAAATTTCCTGCCATTTCTTACAGAAAAGCATAACCTATCCTACACTGCTATTGTAAGAGATCAGAAAATGACCAGTGTTTTAATCCATCGAATTTGAAATCTATCTTTTCTTAGTGTACCATACAGAAGAGCTATTTGTGCTGCCTATTGGTTTGTGGATAGCAGAGGAGAACCACCCAGTCATTTACAATGACATTCTGGGTAAAGAGAAGGTTATAATCATTTCACAAATTGGTGGTCATAATATACAAGGAATAAAGATCTTCTTAGTTCCCAAAATAAGTATGGTATTTCCCCACGTGCTCGACTGGTAGAGTACATGCAGTCCTCCATCTTCTATGGAATTTTTAGTCCAGTTTTGAATTTCAGATTTAAAAAAATCTAGAAAAGTTTAAGTAAGATTATTACATGATTAAATTGTGGAAAATTGAGATTTTTTTGAAAGGAAAAGTCTGTGAATATCCAATCTGGAGAAGAAAATGTGAGGTGTGATTTATTAGCGTTATTCAAGTGTGGAATTAATTTTTCCAAGGAAAAGTACAGTCTGTTTTCCAACCACATTATAGAAAGAACTATTGGCAGGGCTTCAGATACAGGGCAGCCAAGAAGAATTTCCATACTGTGGAAACGGTTAGGTATTGAAGTTGGTAGTCAAGCAAATCCATGGCAACCTTCCTTACATTCCTTTAAGATAAGGTTAGATCTTGGCTTCAAGAATCAGGTTTCTCTGAACTAGTTACCTAGCACAGACTAGCTTAATCCTCTAGCATAGTTTGTTAGAGTCCCCGTGGGCTGTCCCCATGGCCTCCTGATCTGCCTGCCTCAGACCTGGCATATGCCACTCATCAAAGAATCTTCTCTTTGCAATAGAGATAGAGGCTATTACAGAGTTCCACAACTGCTCATACACACATAGAATATATGTCTGAAGATGCCCAGCCTTAAATAACACATCTGCAGTGGAATCTCTACAACCTAAGATTTATGGAATACAGTAGAACAGGGGTAGAGACAAGATACTATTATGGCACAACTTCCTCATACAACAAAGTGTGATGCACACAGAGGGCCACAACAGGCTAAATTTTAGATGACAAGAAACTTCAGAGTGTGTATCCTTGGATAGGTCTTCTGTATAAAATTTCACCCATGCATGGCTCAGGGACCATTTTGGAAAAGGGGGCAGAAAGATTGTAAGAGCCAGGGCTGGTGCTTGAACATAGGGAAACAGCTTTCAGGCCACTAGGAACTTGCTCGTATGAACCTACAACAATGGTGACAGCATGCTCACGACCCAGGTTGACTCAATCCAACAAATTCCCATCATAGAACTGGGGAAACAGACAGCAGGCCCCAACTCTAGGCAAAGTACTATTGGCAACTGATTATTGCTGGGTGACGGAGAGTAGATCTTTAAGGGAGAGACTCTAGGTAGACTGACTAGACTCCAGTTGATGGATTTGCACCTAGGGGCATTTCGGTACAAGTGCTTGACTGAACAGGACTCAACATATACGAATGCATGAAATCAAGTGGTGGAGGGTTATGGGGGGCATGGGTGTGAGAAATAATCAAAATTTGGTTAAGATTTATTATATTAAATGTGCAAAAAATATTTTTTAAAGAATCAATTTTAGAGAGATACCAGTTACAAAGGCTTTGAGTGTTTGAACAGTTGATGAATAGCAATGTGAGCTCTAACATACCTTTCTGATTTATATAAAAGTATCTTGCTGACTAAAAGTTACATAATTTCTCCATCTTCTTTAATGGGTTGATATGTTTCAATGGAGAATTAAATTTATTAAAGCTAGTCACTACTACTAGTGTTTTATAGTGTTCTAGTTTCCTTTCAATTGCTGTGACAAAACACTCTGACCAAAACCAACTTGGGGAGGAAAGGGTTTATTTAGCTCACATCTCCTGGGTCACAGTTCATAACTGAGGGAGCCCAACATAGGAACTCAGATCAGGAACTTGGAGGCAGGAGCTGAAGCACAGGCCATGGAGGAATGTTGCTTACTGGCTTGCTTCCCTGGCCCATGCCCAGCCTGCTTTCTTATATGGTACAGAACCACCTACCTAGGGGTGGCACCAACAGTAATGGGCTGGGCCCTCCACATCATTCAACAATCAAGAAAATACTTCACAGATGTGGCCACAGTCCAGTCCAATGGAGCCAATTCCCCAATTGAGGCCCTTCAACCCAGGTGTGTCAAGTTGTCACTAAATTTACCAGCACAACTAGAATCATCAAAATATTATTTGTTATAAAGAGGTGACTGTTGGTAGCCTGCTTCGTTAAAGAAAGCCTGTGCTAGAGTTTCGTGAACTCACCCCCGCCCATCGAGCAAGGAAGGCTTAGTTTCACTTTACTTCCTCCACGTAAGATAAGCCTCAGGATCTTCCAGCCCACAGGACATTCCAAACTTATCTTACATCCTGCCCTTCCCCTCCTTACTTCCTCCTCATAAGATAAACAGGATGCTATTAACCACAGGATGTTCGAGCCTACGCTTTTGGTATGCAAATGAGGCATCGGATGGTGCACCAATCCAGAGCATGCACGAACCCTCTAGACTGATATAAGCAGTGCTTCTGCCCCATTTTCGGGTCCTTCTCACAAAAGAGCTGTCACAATAAAGTATGCTGCAGAAGAATCCTGTTGTCCGCGTGAAGTTCTTGCCGCGAGACTGCTGCGCGGACAAGTGGTGCCGAACCCGGGCCTGGGAACTTGCCATCCTGGCACCAGAGGACCCTTCATTTTTGAAGAGGATTCAGAACTGCGCTCAGGAAGAATTTTTTTAAGGTTAGTTCTGAGAGATATGCTCTTCTCTAACGATCTAGAGGGATTCATTTTAATGTCTGTTGTACTTGTCCTTGTAATGTTGTATCTTGAACACAAAGGCTGCATTGCCCTAGGATGGGTAATACACACTCCCTAGTTACCGCCCTTCATGCGTTTTAAGAGGAAGGCAGTTGAAGGTTCTACTAAGACCCTTAATACCTTCTTCAGGAAATAGGTCGGTGTGCCCCTTGGTTTGTTTCCATGGGATCGCTTACTCTCCCTGGTTGGGACAAACTTAAGGGTGATTTGGACAGGGAACAACGTTCAGTAAATTAAAAGCTGGCACCATTCCATATGGAAGCTTGTCAGATCTGTTCTACAGGATCAAAACTGCAAGAAGAAATTAGGGTTAGCAAATTAGGTTAGCAAATTAGGAAGCAGCAGGCCTTTGAGGACCTCCAGGAAGATGTCAGAAACAGAACAGGGTGAAAAGTTAAGGTGCACACTTAAAAAGGGAAGTCTCCAAAGATGCTAGCAATAAAAAAAGAAAAGGGTTAACAAGGATACTTTATACCCGGTTTAAAGACTTTGCAAGCTTTACATTACACTGATTCAGAGGTGTGAGTATAAAAGTACTGAGACTTTTAAAAAAAATTTTTTTTTTATTAATTTTATTTATTTCTGTATGTGTATGAATGTACTGTCTGCATGCAGGTCTGTGACCCGTGTCGTGCAATGCCGCGGAGGTCAGAAGAGGGTCTCGGATTCCCCTGGAACTGGGTTCTCCTGGAATTGGAGTCTCAGACGGTTTTCGCCATGTGGGTGCTGGGGATCGAACCCGGGTCCTTCTGTAAGAGCGGTCGGCGCTCTTCCCGCTAGGGCCATCTCTCCAGCCCAAGTACTGATCACTTTTATAGACTGTTTTACACTTAAAGTAAAACATGCTTTTTTGTTTTCCCTTGGATGTGTCAGATCTAATCTTTAGTTTCTTGTATGTTTATTTTGACTTCCTGTTGGTACATTAGCTTCTATAATTCTGCTATATATTTTATACTTGACACATGTCACATTTTTAAGAAAATTAGGTTTCATTTCTAGAACCACATGAAAACATCCAATGAAACCAATTCTGGTGAGCTCGATAGATTGTTGTTTATTATTAGTAATTGTTATTGATGGTTACAGTTATTGTTATTGGATATAATTATTAATAGCAATTGATCAAATAGCAAATTGTTCATTGTTGGCTATTATTGCAATTATATTAATATTTGTTGTTGGTAAATATAGTGTTAATGTATTATTGATAATAATATTAATAATAGTTTATAGTTATAATTATAAATAATAATTTTTTTCTTCCAAAGTCTTTGATAGTAAGACAAGATGGATCATTCCAAGACTGCAAATAACTTTGGCCTGTCTACCTTAATTATGGATTTTTTCTCTTACAGGTCAGACCTACAAATCTTTCTTATGTATGATGTATGTGTATGTGTATGTGCGCGCACATGTGTGCATGGATGAGTGTACTTTTTGTGTTCAAAGTATATTTTAACATTAGCTATACATAAAAAAAACAATGCCTTAGTTGAAACTGCCCCTTCCTTCTCAAGATGCATAATTTATATTAAACAGCCAAGACATAAGTTCAATTTCAACAAAGGTTATGGGTTATCTATCAAAAAATGTAAAATAAATCTACACTGGTTACACTCTTTAAACATCTAAAACAAAGATAGCAACCAGGTTTTCAGTGTATTCAAAGTGTTAATAAGTTTTTTGGATATTTATTTTATTTATTTATTTTTTAAATATTTATTTGTTTCTGTATGTTGTAATGAATGTCACTGCCTGCATGCAGGTCTGTGCAACCGTGTCATGCAATGCCGCGGAGGTCAGAAGAGGGTTTGGATTCCCCTGGAACTGGAGTTCTCCTGGAATTGGAGAGTTTCAGACGGTTTTTCGGCCGCCATGTGGGTGCTGGGGATCGAACCCGGGTCCTCTGTAATGAGCAGTCGGCGCTCTTAACCGCTAGGCACCATCTCTCCAGCCCCGTTTTTTTGGTAATTTAAAACAACCAAAATAAAAATCTTTAAAGTAAGTTTTCATGCCAGACCTAAAAAAGGCCAGAAAACTTGGAAAAAGATAGTTATTATAAATCCACCTTGTAAGGTTTACAGTTTAAAATGTAATACATTTAAACTAATTGGAAATATAAGATGTCAATTGTTTTATTTGTAATCTATATTAAATTTCCCAACAAATGGCTTTGGGCTTTAAGGCACACAAATGGAGAACGTTCCCCTGACACCAAAAACAATTGTCTCGGTGACATTATTTACTCTAAATTTTTAAATTTGGAATGCTCAAGGCCGCTCTGCAGCCGAGCGTCACAATTCCTGGCCCAACAACAACAAAAAGAATTAAATTAGATAAAAATGGAAAGATGTCATATCTGGAAAATGGAAGGCCCGGATCCTATTTAATAAGATCCAGGGGAGCTATTTGTAGGATTTTTCACAGAGTGAAGAAGAAAAATCCTAATTTGGGTGCCTGAGCGATTACAAGAAAAATAAGAAGAGAGCCTGAGGGGACCAGTGATCCAGTTGCTGTTGATTCTCATGATCAGCCTCTGGATGACTCAGGCGAGCCACGATGGGGATCCTGTCAGTGTTCCCAAGAACCAATGCCAATTCGTCATGATCAGTAACTGGAGTGGTGCAATTTACAGCTTGATGAACAGCTTCGTATGGCCATCGTTATCGTGAATATCTACCAGAATGAGCACTCCCTTGCTGAAGGACTTGGCTTCCTGGATTTCCACCGCTGTTTCACACTTCAAAGAATGGGCCTGGGGTGGCGGTATTTGGCTTTACTCTTAGGTGGCAGGGATAAATTATGTTATGCTCTGGATTGTGTGTAGGCTCTGTGCCCAACATCAGCGTGATAAGGTGGTCATTGCGCAGGCTCTGACAGCTTTGGAGGCAGGCTCCTCCCCTAGCATTTGGCTCAGTATGCCTGGAGAAGTAGTTCAATGACGGGTAAGACCATACTGCATGTATTTCCCACCTAAGACAGGGGGCAAATCAGCACTCATAACGGTGGAAGCTCGTAGGACCTTCGCAGTTTTTTACCGCTGAGGCTGTCACTCGGTGGGGGTTCATGGGACTGCTATGGACCCTAACTGGTTGATGAGCTGTTTGTCGTACCCCATGACGGGTAAGGAATACTCTCTGCAGAGGCAACCTAAGACAGGCATTCTCGCCTAGCCATTATAATAGAGAAGGGGGAACTGTTGGTAGCCTGCTTCGTTAAAGAAAGCCTGTGCTAGAGTTTTTCGTGAACTCACCCCTCCCATCGAAGCAGGAAGGCTAGTTTCACTTTACTTCCTCCACGTAAAGATAAGCCTCAGGATGTTCCAGCCCACAGGACATTCCAGGCTTATCTTCATCCTGCCTTCCCCTCCTTACTTCCTCCTCATAAGATAAACAGGATGCTCATTACACCCACATGCGGATTTTTGTGTCCCCGAGCCTCACGCTTATTGTTATGCATGAAGTGAGTGCATCGGAATGTGCACAAGACAACCAGACATCACAAACCTTAGTACGCACTACATGGATGCCCTTCCTATCGGGTCTTGCTCGGAAAGAGTCTCTGCTCAATGCGCAAGAGAACATCAATAAGAGCCCTACTAATCCAGTGACATGCAGAAAGAATTGTCCTGTTGTCCGCTGTGGAGTTCGTAACGCGAACTGAGTCTTGCGCAGCGCACATAGATCTGCTTGCCTGACCTAGGTGAGCTCAACTGGTACATTATTCTTCTGCACATTTTATCATAGTCTTACTGTATGAGAACTAGCATGAGTTATCTCGTACCTATATGGTGACTTTGATGTTAAAATTGTTTCTATTCTACATAATAAACCACTTCACCTCAAACAGCAAAATCTACACAGGACCAGCAAAATCCCAACATTTTCCTTAGTGAACCTCTGTCCAGCGGCTAGGATATTTAGCTGAAAAAAAAAATTATTCTCTGCCAGATGAGAGACTGTTGAATACAATTTGGTCAGATGATTAATATAAAAATAGCATGAAGTCTGGAAACAATTTTAAAGACTGTTTGCGCAACAGCGTTATTGGTAGGTTATTTGTCCAGTAAAAATGGTCGTGGGACTATGGCAAGTCTCATCCAAAAGAGGACGAGAGAATGTTTTATCTTAGAAATGAAATGATACCTTTTTTGAGGAAACAACAACCCGAGTTTTACTTAGAATTTCTTAAGAGTGTGGTGACTGTAAAGAGGAGACCACAGTAGTGAAATTTTTTATTTAAAATTTTATTTAGAAAAGCTGTGACTCAAAAGGGTGTAGAAAAAGAACTGGAATTTGATTAACATTTACTAATGGATAGTAATACAAATTTTAATGTCAGTTTTTAATTTGGAGAGTGTACAAATATGTAGATAGGCATCCTTAATATAAATACATAAACATAAAGAAACATAGGCATGGCTCTTGAAAATTATCAATACAATAAACAACTAAAGAAGGACCTAAGGCAGAAATGCTTTTTAATATTCAGTTGTTATGTTTTTAAGTTATTTAATCTTAGACTGCAAATTTTCAAAATACATGTAGTATGTTCTTTGAATTATTACATTTACCAAAATCCCTTCCAGTCCTTCACCAACTCCCTTTCATGTCCCCTCACTAATCTCATAATTTCTGTTCTACTCTTCTATTATTATTGTTCAGTGCCTAGTATTATCATTTATATGCACAATATTAAAAATTACATCCATATATTGTATTACATATAGAGTAATTTATTTTTTATATGTGCCTATAAGATATATAAAGAATAATAAGATAATGATATTTTATAATTACATTTCAATTCAAATTAATTATAAATCCTAATAAACTTAAAAATGTACACATAAATTTAATAAAATTTTTGTGGTTATTCTGCATGAGGTAAATTGTCTTTGAAATGAATATATTTCCATCCTCCCATCTCCCACATACTCCTTACCTGGTCCTCGTCACTATCCCTCTCAGTTTTTCATTCTCTTCTTTATTTGTTTTATACAAAATATAATACTATATATATAATGCATTTCTAAATATAAATAATATATGAGGCATATATGTGTCTTTATACCACTGCGACAAAAATTATGAATGGAATTCATTATAAACTATTGGGTTAAATAAAACTCTATTATTTAACAATATTGGTAATGTAGTTTTAGGGACTGGCTTTTAGTTAGCAATTTAATTTGTACAGAGTCATTTTTTATAAACGTGGCACAAATGAACTACTTAGTAAACCAATCCTTACTTATTGGCCCAACAAAACATTTCAAGTCAATATTAAGCTCAAAGGACACATATTTTGTCTTACTACTAACTAAGCCCCACTCCTTATGTATGAATCACGTTTCTAGGAGACTATAAAAAGTCTCATCCTGCTCTGCATTTGATATTCTGGGTCCCCAGTTCTCTGGCATTCTTATATTAATGGTCTTCTAAATTTTAAGGACTGAAGAGTGTTTATTTAGCTCTAAGGGCCTTTAGCGGATGAGTCTCGCCTAGCAAGATAGCATATAAAACATTGTGACATGCGACGTTCGATCACACTCAGGATTGATAGGTTCTTCTGCCCAAGGCCTTACACTTGTTCTAGCTTCTGTGATTAGCGAGAATGGAGTTCTATTCATAGGAATCAGCAATGGTTGGACTTAACTTCAAAGAGTCAACACTTAAAGGGACCTTGACCTCTTTATCTGTCATGGAGAACTACTGTGTTGCATAACAACACTATATGGTAATACTCACATGGTATCTCATGAAATATCGTCTAAAAGTGTACTATTAGTTGTGCCTTAATGCCGAGAATCAATAAGGTGCCCTTTATTATTGTACATTGTGTCGATCGAGCTGATCAGCTGTGGACACAAGTGCTCTTTGAAGTTGCAGACTGCAGTTGGGACTGATGCTGTTGTCCACTAGCGGAACCACAACAACTCAGCAACATCAGGCAGGGCTTGGTGGCTGGTGCCTTCATTCATTTAGTGATCTTCCTGGCCTTTATAGTTCTTTTTAAAATTAAACAGATGGCACATGAATTCTTTTTTGGTCATATCTATGTGATTCTCACTGTCTTTTCATATTTTTTATTAGGCAAACACACTTAAAGCTACTCGCTTAACACATGTGTCCATTCATTTGTATGTATTTTTGGCAAATAAGTGTTGTGTGCATGCATTTTATTCATTTAAAAATTTTTTGTATGGATTTTTTTCTGCATCTGTCTGTATGCCCTGAGCAGTGCACTGGACTCAGATGTGCAGTCCCTGAAGCAAGGTTACAGACTAGGTGTGACCGTGTGCACTCTGTGTGTTGCTGGGAACGCAACCTGGGTCTTCTGTAAAGCCATCTTTGTCAGCCATGTCCCAATGGACTTTTTTGACATTTTTATTATTTATATGTATTTTTTTTATCAAATCGTAGACCCGTTGACCCCCCCCCCCCCCCGTCCGAGCTCTTGCATTCTGCCAAACGTGCTGTTCATCTCTTTCTCATCTATACTCCTAAATATTTCTCCATCGGGAAGTTGACTTTTTGAGCAGATTTCACTGTTTCAGTCAGT
>VZQC01011653.1:874819-926798 GCA_009823505.1 Rhizomys pruinosus | reverse complement strand
TTCTCTGCTTAGTCTCCCCTTTCTCCCTGTTACTGGAGCTATGCTTAGAGCACAGGCCCTGAGAAGCTGTTCTAACAAGGCAGGCCACTCATCCTCAATTAAAGATAGTTATAGTGGAAAGCAGAAAATGATTTATTCAATGTGGCTGCATAGGGAAGAAGAACGAGGGGCCCAGTGCCTCCCCAGTTTCCTGCAGAGTGTGCTCAGAGGTTCAAGTCTAAACAGAGGGTCAGAGATTCCGCAACTACGAAATCCTGTTCTGGAGAGGTCCTACCCTGGCATCACTATCTCCACTCATGAGTCTCCTGCTAGGTGACCTGACAAGCTGTCAGAAGGCTGTGAAGTCTCTTCCTGGGAGACAAGCACCCCCTCTGGCTGGCAGGAGGGTCCCCACCTTTTCTTTCTCCCAACATGAAATTCCTGGGGGGGGATATTCCAATTTCTTGGAGTCCATTGTTTCAACAGAGTGGCAGCCAAAGGGAAGCCACACGTGTCCCTTCAGAAGGTCTTCATCCTCCCAGGGCTGCACCGTCCCCTCCTCCCCTCTGGGCGCCATGGCGGGGTCGCATCCTTGGGTTTGTGGATCTGCAGTGCTCATAACAAGCCAGAGCTCTGAACAAACTGCCTTTATTCCTAACATCTGTGAGCACAGCCGAGCCACCCGGAGGGGGAGGACACAGCGCAGAGGGTCTTCATCTTCCCAGGGCTGCACCATCCCCTCCTCCCCTCCGGGCGCCATGGCGGGGTCTCATCCTTGGGTTTGTGGATCTGTAGTGCTCACAACAAGCCAGGGCTCTGAACAAACTGCCCTTATTCCTAACATCTGTGAGCACAGGCGAGCCACCCGGAGGGGGAGGGACACAACTGTCAACACAGGATCATCTTCCCTCTCTGGCTTTTTACATCAGGAAATGTAACTTGTGGGGCTTGGGAAGCCTTGCTCAGGACACTATGGAAAGCCTACTGTGGAGATGAATTTGCAAACACCCCAAAGGTTCTAGCTGTATCTCTTAACTTCAAAGAAGAAACAGGGAGGTCTGAGGATACTTGTGGCCTCCCCGGATGGTGGCTAGAGAAGGAATGGCGATGACTGGGGAGGCTTGCATTTCGGCTCAGTGAAGACACCCTGAGAAGTTTAAGACCCTTTCATCATAGACTGGGAACTTGATGCAATCTTACAAATGTTGTCTCATTGCTTTAGTCACAGACTGGTGAATCCAGAGTCAAACAACCTTCCAAATACAATCCGGAGTCAAATAACAATAACAATAACCTTCCGAATACAACCCAGAGTCAAATAACAATAACAGTAACCTTCCAAATATGATCTCCTCCCAGCCACTTCTTCCTCACTTTGCTTTCTTATTCAGAGTGAATAGGTTTTCTTAAAGAATATTTTTAAATTTACTTTTGACAATTTCATACATGTATTCAATGTATCTTGATCATATACACCTCAATTCTCCCCATTAGATCCCCCTAACACATCACCCCTTCATGCCTTCTCCTCCTAGTTTTCCTCCTCCTCTTTGTCCTCTCTGTCTTCCTCATCTTTCTCCCCTTCCTCCTCCTCCTTCTCTTTCTCCTCTTTCTCTTTCTCCTCCTCTTCCTCCTTCTATTCTCTTCTTTCTCCTCTTCCTCCTCCTCTTCCTTCTTCTCTTCCTTCTTTTTCTTCTTCATAACCTCCAGTTACTGTTAGGTTATAAAGGTGGGAACCATGAACCCCCAGATAAAAAGGCACATAAGACTTAAGTCACTCTGGGAACATGATTTACTTCTGTGTGGAACTGCCAGAGCGGGCCACCTGCAGACATGTGGTGGAACAGGAGAAGTGGGGGGGGGGCAGGAGGCAAGATGGCGACTGGGACCACCCATTTATATCCATGGGGTGGACCTCAGGTACAGGGGAAGAGGTCAGAAGATTGACAGCCTCTGGAGGAAATAGACATTTGTGTGTCCCTTGGAATTCTGGGAAACCCAGACCTAACAGTTACTTCTGCCAACATGTGAATGGGTGAGGCCACCCACCACTGCAGCATGGGTAAACTTAACAGCATCCACTCTCTTGGAGAAAAATGATTCTTCCTTCCTCAGCAGCCGTCAGCTGTCAGTAGCTCTTCAGCTAGGTGTAGGGCTGTGTGCCACCCCCCCGCCCCACCCACTTGGGAATGTTGACTGGCTTGAGCCTGTGCAGGTCACCATACTTGCCTATGAGTTTATGAATACAACAGCCATCTCGTGTCCAGAAGACAGCATTCCTCTCTGCCCCCTGGCTCTTACTCTCTGTCCGTCCCCTCTTCCGTAACGTTGTTTTTTGCAGGGGTTGACACAGATGTCCCAGTTAGTGATGAGCACTTAACAGTCACTTATTCTCAGCATGTAATCTTTGATGCTTTTTCCTGGTTCTTACCACAATTCCCTGAACTCTGCATGGTCAACCTTGCTTTCTCTATACCCTCCAGGAAGTGGGTTTTTTTGTTTTTTTGTTTTTTATCTCAAGAATCTGGACCATGTCTTACAAGAAGCTTTGCTTCCCTAATTTACTTCTTAACACCTCTGAGTCTCCACCCTTTGATACACACAAAGAGCATTCTGGTTGAATTTATTATCCACTGGCTTTCACTTTGTACAGAACACGTTCCATAGTTTCTCATAAATTAGAATGAGAAATGTCCCTACAGCAATCCCCCAAGTCTCTAAGACAGTAAAAACTGTAAAATGAGTCCTTATCATCAGATACCTGAAGAACAGGTACAAATANTCGTGGGCACTGTGACCTGTGCTTGTATCCCTCGTGGGCACTGTGACCTGTGCTTGTCACCCTAGTGGGCACTGTGACCTGTGCTTGTCACCCTAGTGGGCACTGTGACCTGTGCTTGTCACCCTAGTGGGCACTGTGACCTGTGCTTGTGTCCCTAGTGGGCACTGTGACCTGTGCTTGTGTCCCTACTGGGCACTGTGACCTGTGCTTGTCATCCTAGTGGGCACTGTGACCTGTGCTTGCATTCCTAGTAGGCACTGTGACCTGTGCTTGTAACCCTAGTGGGCACTGTGACCTGTGCTTGCATCCCTAGTGGGCACTGTGACCTGTGCTTGTGTCCCTAGTGGGCACTGTGACCTGTGCTTGTCACCCTAGTGGGCACTGTGACCTGTGCTTGTCACCTTAATGGACACTGTGACCTGTGCTTGTATCCCTGCTGGGCACTGTGACCTGTGCTTGTATCCCTAGTGGGCACTGTGACCTTTGTTTGTCACCCTAGTGGACACTGTGACCTGTGCTTCTCACCCTAGTACTGGGGAGGTGGAGGGAGGTGGATCCTGGGCTCACTGGTCAGCCAGCCTAGCCTACTCAGGGCTCTCCAGGCCAGTGAGAGACCCTGCTTCAAAGGAAAAAAGGTGGATGGTGTTGATGATACTTGAGGTTGTCCTTTGTCCTTCACATACATGTGAACATGTGCACAGTATAAAAACATACAGTGTATACCTACATACACATACACCTACAGATATACAAAACCACACATGGACGCATACAAACACAGACTGTACACACATAATACATTCATACACCCACATGTCCACATACATATGGAGTTTGTGGTCATGCTCCCAAGCTCATTTCTCTCTCTGACTGTGTTTCGATGCCTGTTATTATCTGTTTTCTCCGTTCTTTGCTTCTTCCTGGCCGCTGGTGATCATGAATCCATGTTTACACTTCTATCAGATCAACAATTTTAATTTTTTTTTTTCTTTTTGAGACAGGGTTCCCCAGTAGTCCCAGCTGTCCTGGAACTCACTATGTAGACCAGGCAGGCCTTGACCTCACAGAGATCTGCCTGCCTCTGCATCCCAAGTGCTGGGATTAAAGGCGTGTGCCACCACACCTGGCAGATCAACCATTTTAGGTTTCATGTGTAAGTGGGAACCTGCCAAGTTTGTCTTTTCACGCCTGACTTCTTTTACAGCCAGATACTTTGCAGGGGCTGTGGAGATGGCTCAGCAGGTAAAGGTCACATGCCTCCAAGCCTGAAACCTGGGTTTAAGTCCCCAGAAAGAATTGACTCCTGCAGGCTGTCCTCTGACCTCCGCATGAGTGCCATGGCATTTATGTACACATGCACACACGTGTGCGCACACACACACACGCACACAAATGTAATAGAAAGCTTAAAAGATTCTACCCGTCTCTAGCCATTTTGCTACAAATGAAAGGATTTCACTTTTTTATGGCTGAATAGTGAATCTATATATATCTATCTATCTCATTTTTTTGTTTTCTGTTTATTTGTTTTGAGACAGGGTCTCCCTTTAGTCCCAACTGGTGGCCTGGAGCTCTCTATGTAGACCAGGCAGGCCTTGAACACACAGAGATCCATCCGCCTGCCTCTGCTTCCCATGTGGTGGGATTAAAGGTGTGCACCACCACGCCCAGCTATCTCATGCTTTTTAAACCCAGTCTCCCATTATTAGTTAAGTTCTTATTTCAATACCTATTGTTTCATTTTTAATTTTACTTTTGAGACAGCATCTCACTGTGTCACCTTGGCTGGCCGGGAACTCAATATGTAGACCAGGCTGTCCTTGAACTCACAGAGATCTGCCTGCCTCTGTCTCCTGAGGGCTGGGATTAAAGGTAAGTACCATCATGTCTAGTTGACCTACAGTTTTAATTCACTATCCTTTGCACTATCTTAAGTCATCAAAAGTCCTTAGCTAGGGCTGTCATCCATCTTCCCCTGTGATATCTTTTTTTCTTCTCTGACCTGTTTCCTTTCAGCGAGTCTTAGGGTCTTACTAGGTGAATCTTGGGAGTCCAAAGACAGAAAGGCAAACATATGGCACCACATGTGTATGTGTGTTCAAGGTGTGTGTGTGTGGGGTGGGGAGGCAAAGACAGAGATGGAGAGATACAGACCGAGACAGAGAAAGACACACACACATGTGCGTGCACACACATGCACACACGCGCACACAGATTCCTTCTGCTGTGTCATGGGCTCTGGGAGAGGTGGGCTCCCTCTCATTCCCTGTGTTCACTTGACTCAGAATCCTGCTGACAGGAGGGAAGACCACGGTCATATAGGAGGACACGTGGCTGACAGCTCACTCCATTGTCCTCCGCCTTCTAATTTATGAACTCAAGCCTCTATGAACGTGAACACGGCAACAGTATCATCTTTCTTGCACACATATCACCCAACAAGCTTTGAGAGGCTTTTTCTTAAGGGACTTTGTTTTAGTGATTGTTTAAACTTCCACTGGGACAGAAATGAATTAGGGAAGTGTTATGGAGTGGCTTTCTCGTGCAGCAAGCAGCTTCTTTAGCCCAGGACATTACTTATATAGGGTGAAAAATGTCAGGCTCGTAAGTATGGATTTTCTTTCTAAATATATGATTCATTTAGCTTCAAAATATGAGCCCCTGATTTAAAGACTTTTGGGGTATAGCCGGGCGTGGTGGAGCACGCCTTTAATCCTAGCACTTGGGAGGCAGAGGCAGGCGGATCTTTGTGAGTTCAAGGCCAGCCTGGTCTACAGAGTGAGTTCCAGGACAGCTGGGACTACAGGGAGACCCTGTCTCAAAAACACACACACACACACACACACACACACACACACACAAAAAGACTTTTGGGGTGAACCACCTTTTGCTCTCTAATCTTGTTTTTTTTTAGGAGCCCATCTGTCATGAAACCTGGTGCACCAAACACTGTTAAACTATATCTAAAAGACAAAAGCAGAAGAGTCAGATCTCAAGTTCATAGTCAAGCGTACTTATTGCACTGTCACTGCCCAATAGAGTCCCTACTGGCTATTTGGGTATTTATTTAGTATTTATGTGTATGAATGTTTTCCCTGTATGTATGTAAGTACACTCATGTTGCGCAATGCCTGAAGAGGCCAGTGAATAATAATTTAAATATATTGATGATTGCGATGCTTGGTCTTTAACTGCCAACTTAATCCAACCTGAGAATCACCTGGGAAGAGAGTGTCTGTGAGGGATTGTCTCGATCAGGTCGGCCTGTGGAGGTCTGTGGTGGATTGTCTTAACTGCCTTCATTAGTGTGGGCAGTACCATTCCTTAGTTTGGGGCCTTGGGCTGATAAGGGACAGCTGAGCACTCAGCACTCTTCCCTCCCTCCTGGCTGTGGATGTGTGAGAACAGCTTCAAGCTCCTGCCATTATGACTTCCTTGTTGTGATGGATCATAACCTGGAATTGTGAACTATAATAAGCCCTTTCTCCCCAAGTTGCTTTCTGTCAGGATGGTTTATAACACCAACAGAAATGAAACTGGGACACTGGATGACTTGGGGGAACATCAAGTTTGTGACTGATGGAAGTGATGTGGCAATACTGCTCACAGTGCTACTGTGTGGACCAAGAGAGAAAGGTGTTAGTCTGAAGGTTTAGCACATCTAGACGGTAATTAGCTTTTGAGGGAATATCATTCAGGAAGTTGGCCGACAGCAGCCACTTTGCCTCTTTTGACCCCTGTGGGACTCCAGACCCAACTGCTGTCATCGGTAGGGCTCTGCAGTCTCTTTATTGACACAGAACAATACTTGGAAAGGAGCGTCTCTCTCACACTCTACATAGAGAACCGCATGTGTGCTATGCGTATACCCTGACCGAACCAAATGAGTTTGCTGAGTGGGGCTGGCACAGGGAGCACGACTACTTGCCAAACTAAAGCACTTTCTTCCTTGATAAATGGCTTTACAATCTCAGAGTCCTAGGGAGTTGGACAAAGGAAAGAGATTTTTGGAGTTGTGTGAGAAGAGGAAAAAGGGAGAGATCACCAAAGAAGAGGTCCAAAGAGAAAGACTTTGAGGAACAGGACTGGATCCAATTCAGTTTTACTACACGGACTATGGGATATTTCATTCTTCCCCATGTCTTTTGAAAGTTTTCTTTTTCAGAACTGGATTTTTTAGTGGGGAGGGTAGATGTTAAAATGATAAGTATGAACTCAGAGGAGGTATAAGCTAGGAGGAGAATCTACTGAAAATTCCTGGGTCCTGTTGATTTTCACACATCCGTGTCCTATATTCTCTAAGCCGTCTTTATTCCCTCGAGTTGAGTTTTATAACAGTGTGATATCTGGCCAACACCTCAGATGGCCAGTGGGTGGGTCTTCTTCTATGAAAGACAGGCATCAGGATAGCAGCTTTAGCATGAAATCCAAGCTTCCTAGAAGAAAAATTGAGAGGAAAAGGAAGAGGAAAGAACCCAGCAGGCAGCTAGCATTTAGTAAGATCCTACTGCAGGCAGAGCACTCTTTACTAGGCTTGTGAGGAAAGCTACTCCAGAAATTTAGCTCATATGGAGGCTGAGGGGCTGTGCTTGGGGGGAGTAGAGGTGACTCAGGAGTTAGCAGATCCAGGTTGTACTCTTAAATCTGACTCTAACCAGTGATGTCATACCCAGCAACTCACCATATGGTCTTTTCATTTGCTCATCTGTTCAGTGAAGGGCTTAGTTTACAGGGGTTTAAAGAAACTTTCCAGTTGTAAAATTCTGTGTTTTCAATGGATTATATTGTCCCTGAATAAAGAGAGCTTGCATATATAATACAAGGACACTTAGATTCATGTGACTGTTGTGTTTGGGGTAGTAATGTCCAAAGAGAAGCTGGGTTGCTCTGTTTCCTGAGCTGGGAGGTCTTGGTAGGTGGGTCTACCAAAGCTTATCCCGTGAGGGGCAGTGCCTGAGTCTCTTGTTCTGTTGTGGGACCTTTCTTTCTTATTTCTCACTGTGGTTGAACTACATACCCCACCTGCTCTCTACCATACCTATAAGTGTGGTCATTTAGAAAAGGATCTCTTCCATAGCATGCTACATTAAAAAAGGAGTTCTCAGGGTTGCCAGCCTTACAGTAGAGGCTGAGTAGTAGTATATTTCTCCCATATAAAAAGAAAAAAAAGAAAAGAAAAGGATCTCTGCTGAGCGTGGTGGCACACACCTTTAATCCCAGCACTCGGGAGGCAGAGGTAGACGGATGTCTGGTCTACGTAGAGAACTCCAGGACATCTGGGACTAAAGGGAGATGCTGTCTCAAAAAGTCCAAAAAAAAAAAAAAAGGATCACTAACTTTGGCTTCTTTAATTAATTTATGGTTATGTGTACTTACATCATGACATGCACATGGAGGTCAGAGGACAACTTGTGGGGCCCAGGAATTGAACTCAGGGTGACAGGCTTGTGGCAAGTCCGTTTACCCTTCTGTTTCCCTTCTCATTTTCTCTGAGTCCCATTTGGCACCTGTTCTTTGTTTTTATCTCAGAAAAGGCTTCTTCTTAGGACTCTCATATAGAAGAGTCAGAAACAGAGAAGATCCCATTTCCACAGCTTGGAGAGAGCAGGACTGAGCTGGTCTCTGGGATGAAGTCATCTATTGGTCTTGCTTTCTCTTGTTTATCTCCCTACCCTTGGGATCAATCATACGACCAGGGGTAATGGAGTTCTGGGATTTGCCTACCTTCACACAGGTATCCACCCCTTTCATGGAAGTGAGGCAGGGGGTCAGTGGGGGATGTATAGAAGCAGCCGTTGGGAGAATGACTGAGCAGCTCCTTGAGAATTCTGCTTTGACAGGATTTTCTCTCCCCTCAGCACTTTGAAGATTCCACTCCACTCTCGTCCTCTATAATTGCCAATGAGAAATCTGCTGTCAATCTACTTACCCTTCCATGTAAGTAAATAGTATTTTTCCTCTCGTCACTTTTTTTTTTTTTTGCGGTTCTTAGCCTCAGCCTTTAACGGCTGCACTATCCTCCCAGCCCTCTCTTGTCATTTTTAAGATGTTTCCTCATTGTCTTTGATGTTCCGAACTTACCCTATGACTTCACTAAGTCTGGATTCATGTCTGTTTGTTTTGCTCAGGACTCAAGTTTCTTCAGTTTGAAGATTCATGTCTTTCTTCAGGGATGTGCAATGTAGGCTACTGTGGCACAAACATCCAAATAGCAAAAATAAAAGAGAAATGATCAAGCATTGGCCACAATGTGAGGAGAATCCTCGGAAGCTACTGATGAGAGTCTGTAAACCATTATAACATCACAAAGCTGTAATACAGGGATACTAGCAAGGTGAAATGTCGTGTAACCTTTAATGATCAAGCAAGTATGATTTTAGGGATCCATCCTGAAGAAAACTTACACTTGTAGAGAAAGGAGAAAGTACATAAATTTGTTCAAAGGATTATGCTTTGTAGTTAAGAGAGAAGCCTAGAAAGAACTTAACCAAAATGTCTACCCATAGGAAAATGAATGAATCAGTTTTGGCATATTCACAAATAAAGTCCTAAATGGCAGCCTAAAGACCAATATCAAGTAGATAAATCTGAGAAGCAAAATGAGAATTATAAAAATCAAACTCCATACAATAAATCCAATAAGATGCCCTATGCATAAATGTTAACAACCCACAACACTATATTGAATATTGCCCAAGAAGCAGAAACCATAAAGTCTTATACTTTCTCTATAATTAAACAATTTTTTTAAATGACAAGGAAATAAAATGATATTTTAAAAGTATCCTCTTATAAATAAAACATTAGAAATAGTTCTTGGTCTGAAGAATAACCTAGACTAAAAGCTATATAGAAATTGGTTAACAATACTAGTTGGACATGTTTATTTGGAGGGATAGTGGAAATTTTGTGAAAACCTGGGGTGCTTCCAAGATACATAAATTTTAAAAAACCAAAAATATTTGCTTTGAGTCAGTTTTGGATCTGAGGTTGTGTCTGTGGCTTGCGATGGCTTTTGACATGGGGGAGAAAAGGGAAAGAACTGGAATACGATACCCCCAAGCTTTCCTTAAGTAACAGGTAGGTAGAAGATAATAGAATGTTGGAGAATGTAGAGGGACGTCAAATGGACAGTATTTAGGTGGAGGAAATAGTACAGGGGAGAGAAGAGCATCATGTGATAGGAGGTGGGGTGACGAAGCATAGGCAGACACCTGAAGCTCCAGTGGCCCCCATTGTGTCCTCAAAGCCAGACCTGGGCAAGCACAATATCCATCTTTATGATGGCGGCCATGTCACAAGGAAGCTTGTTCAAGGTGTGGGGCTGGAGTGAGAGGAAAGACAGCAAAGAGGAGGGAAGAGACGGCTCAGAATGCCATGTCCCCAGAAAGAAAAACCAGGTCAGGTACTGTCCCAAGGCAGCTAAAGGGTCCTGGCTTCCTCACTTGAGGACACTGTGACTCTGTGGAAGTGTCAATGCAAAGGTAGGGGAATTTAACTGCACAGTACTTCAGGTAGGCATGTTTCCCTTGCCTAAACCCAGGTGCTAAACAAACATCTAAGTGACAACCTCTCTTCTGAGCAGTGTCCAGTGGTGCACTGAGGTCACTACCTTCCTGAGGACAAGGGGAGTGGGCAGAGTGGGGAGGGGAGCACACAGTGGCCCACTGGTAAGTGAGATGCGTTCCTGGTCCAGCCTCACTCTGATCCAGTAAGAAAGCTTCATGTTTATCTTGTTTTGATTTTGGCAAAGCTAGACCCCTTCCCCAGAGCTGGATGGTCTCCACCCCTCATGGTATCCCAAAGACATGGTTTCTGCAGAGTGACTGACTGGGGGTGGGGGCGAAGGGGGGCAGAGTGCACATTAACTCATGCAAAGCACTGGATATTAGCCCATTAATGTGAATAACCAGAAATGACTGAATTCTGTTTGTCCATTGTGGAAATAAAACTTGGGGATGGATCAAAACATATCTGGAGATTACTTGAAGCTTGTGGGTCTCCAAGCAAAACACGCCTTGTATATCATAACTGAAACACAGTGTAATTCTTATGCCTTTTTTTTTTTATGTTGATTCTAAGGAGCATCCCCTGGTAAATAGTGGAAAGACAATGTGAAATCCCAAAAGCTACTTTTTGTGTGTGTGTGACACAGGGTCTCCCATACCACTGGCTGGTTTGGAACTTGCTATGTAGACCAGGCTGTCCTCTATCTCACAGAGATCCACCTGCCTCTGCCTGAGCCATGTGTAGTAGCACATGCCTCTAATCTGAGAATTAAAGGCATGTGCTACTACACCTGGCTAAAAGCTATTCTTTATAAATTTCTTGAGTAGGAATTTATAGCCATAATGTCTGGCACATGAGTGATTATTCTGGATGTTAACTAATCTTATGTTTTGGCATTTGAATGTTTTCAGGGAAACTGAGGCTTTCCAGGTAGCAAACCCTGGTTTGTAGTGTCTGCTAGCTTCAGTGGGGTAACTATTCCCTCAGTGCTGATTTTCATGAGTGTAGCCTCTAGACACAGAACTGGGAAGAGGTGTGCAGAACAGGTTCTCAGGAGCTGGCATAAGCTGTTGAAAGAGAGCCATCTACCTATTCCATAGCCTCTGTGAATGCAAAGCTTCAATAGGCAAAGACAAAGTCACTACCAAGAAAAACTACATTGGGAATAGAAGAGAAATTCAAATTGTAGAGCTTCAATGGAGGAAGCACAGGACTTTAAAATCAAGCATACATGTGGGCCAGGCGTGGTGGCACACACCTTTAATCCTAGCACTCGGGAGGCAGAGGTAGGTGGATCTTTGTGAGTTCAAGGCCAGCCTGGTCTACAGAGTGAGTTCCAGGACAGCTGGGGCTACAGGGAGACCCTGTCTCGAAAAGACCAAAAAAAAAAAAATTATGTATACATGTGGAACTCACTATGTTGACCAGGCTGGCCTCAAACTCATAAATATCTACGTGCTTCTGCCCTGTCTTAACACACAAAGTTTTAAAACAGAAATTTGAGATATAATATTTGTTCTTATTCTACATTTTACTACTACTATTATTTTTTATTCTTCATTTTTTGCCTTTCTGTTAATTTTTTAAGTTAACATACAAAGGAGTGAGTTTCATAGTGATATTTTCATTGTAACATGTAGGAAATATGAGATGTACCCTTATGCTTGTTCTTATTCTCCCTTACTGCCTCCTGCTGTCTCTTCCCCTCTGCTGGTCTCCTTCCTCCCCCAACAGCCCCTCTGTCATGCTTTCACGTCACACATGTTATTGTCTCTTGCTCCCCACTTTACTAATACTATATCATTAGTATTTCCTTTAAGAAGCCTGTGTATCATGCTCAGTGTTCTGAGCTGTTAGGTTTAAAAACATGTAAAGAACGTATTTATTTATTTTATATATATGTATGTGGGTGCACGTGTTGCGGTCAGAGGACAACTTGCAGAGTCGGTTCTCTTCTTCCACTATGTGGATCCTGAGGACTGAACAGATTGTCTGGTTTAGCAGCAAACACCTTTGTCTACTGAGCCATCTCGCCTGCCCTGAGTGCCTAGCTTTTGGGTGGTTGCCATAAATGAAGTCTGGGGCTTCTTTCCTTTTATATAGTGTTACTAAAGTGACAGTGACCTAGGACTCAATAGAGCCTGGGTACGATGAAGCCAGTTTCAGGATAGTTGAGCTGAGTGAGGGTCGACAGAGAGAAGATGTGGAGTTTGCTGAGCTCGAGGAGAGGTAGGCAGCACTGACGTTTAGATCTGCGATGGGTAGGGACAGTAGAGAGCTTTTGTGGTTGTCAACATTCATAACATGAAGAAAAATTAATTACTCAAAAGTGGAAATATATGTATTCATAAACTTCCTTATTAGAGTAAAATGCAAAAGAACTCATTAGATAGAGGTCAAGTAGAGATTTCTTTTTTTTTTTATTAATTTTATTTATTTCCGTATGTGTATGAATGTACTGTCTGCATGCAAGTCTGTGCACCCATGTCGTGCAATGCCGCGGAGGTCAGAAGAGGGTCTCGGATTCCCCTGGAACTGGAGTTCTCCTGGAATTGGAGCTTCAGATGGTTCTCAGCCACCATGTGGGTGCTGGGGATCGAACCCGGGTCCTCTGTAAGAGCGGTCGGCACTCTTAACCGCTAGGCCATCTCTCTAGCCCCGAAGTAGAGATTTCTAGAAGAATCCATGGACATTGTTTTCCTCTTGAGCCAGGATCTTGTTGCATAGTCCAGGCTAGCCTTGAACTCATGATCTTCCAGCCTCCTGAGTGTTGGGGTTACAGGCCCGCACATCCAACCCAGCTCCATGAATGTGTTTTCAGTTTTATCTACTCTGTCCCTACAATGATTTGCACTATTGTATGTTTTTGTTATTTTTGGCCAATTCTAGTTTGAATATGGATGAAATGCATTGTGGATCCAGTTTGCATTGCTTTTTAAAAGGTATTTATTTATTTATTTATTTATTTATTTATTTGAGACAGAGTCTCACTAGGTATCTATCACTGGCTGGCCTTGAACTCAGAGACCCACTTGCCTTTGCCTCCTTAGCGCTGCTGGGATTACAAGCATACGCCACCATGTCTGCCAAATACCTGTGGCTCTTAAAGTGATTCTTTGATAAAAGGGTTTGGGGCTCCTTAAGGGACTATTGATTCCATATCTCAGGGCAGGGAAAAGAATCAGAACCAATGTACAATTTTAGATGCTAGAAGAAAGAAAGGTTGGTTAGAGCATCAGAGAATCGGAAGTCTACGATGTGAAAAAGATGAGTGAAGAGAGTTGCTGAGAAAAACATGCGAATTTCTAAAATTATTTACAGAAAAGTCTGCATATTCACAAACCCCGATTAGGTGAAGTCTATGCTTAAGTTTTTTTCATAATCAACTGTTGGCAGAATATTTTTATTTTGATAAAGTGATAAACCTTAGCATAGCATTGTCAGGAGGACCTTAGCATAATCCCAAAGACCACTGTGAGACATGGTTTATCTGCACGCAAAGGATATAAGCAGACTGAGAGAACTGGGTTTTGGGTTCTCCTGGGGATGATCTGTAAGTGCTGTTCTCTCTCCTCCTGATGGTCAAGGGCGGTTCTCACTGAGTGTTCCTCTAACAGTCGCAGTGTGTGCTGCCCCACCAGGAACCAAACTGAGTTTTATCAACACCAGCACAGGTTGAGAACTATGGCGTATTGCCTATGAGCATCTATCTAACAGTGACTGACCTTGTGTAGGCCCCCTGTGTCCTTATTCAACACTGTTTTATATAACTGTGTGTCTAATGCCTCAAATGACAGATGGGCACAAGCTTCTCCACCACAGCAGGGTGCATTTTGCCTCTGTCAGGAGAGAGAAAATCCTGTAATATCAGAAAACGTTCAGTTAACAGTGATGAATAGAAGATGTTCAGTGAGCAACATCAAACAAGAAGTCTCTTGGTGATGGAAAATTACAAACGTTAGCTGGAAAAGTAAAATGAAGACTGGAGAAATGGGTCAGTGGTTCTTGTAGAGGATCAGAGTTCAGTTCCCAGAACCCATATCAGGCAGCTCACAACCGCCTGTAATTCTAGCTTCAGGAGATCCAGTGTCCTCTGCTGGCCTCCACAGACATTGTACTTACATGCACACACAGACACACATACAAATAAAAATAAAATAAGGGGCTGGAGAGATGGCTCTATGGTTAAGAACACTCACTGTTCAATTCCCAGCATCCACATGGCAGCTAACAACCGTCTGTAACTCTAGTTCCAGGGGATCTGACACCTTCCTCTGACTTCTGCAGGCAATGACTGACATGGGTGCACTTATATACATGCAGGCAGTGCACTCATACACATAAAATAAAAATAATAAATAAAATAAAATAAATCTTAAGCAAAGGTAAAATGAAGATAAAGGCGGTATAGGTCATAAAATGTAAATTTTAACTAAGATTCTTCTCCTAAGGGGATTTTGAGATTCAAGAAGTATGAGAATTAAGTGAAAATGGTGAAAGGTAAGTTTGACATAAATACCAAAGGGAAAACACTCTTCCAATAGAAATAATCAGAAGTAGAAAGATCAGGGTTATGGCAGCACCTGAATGATTCTAAAATCCTTCTCTTGCATACATGCTGTGGTTTACATAAACTAGGAAAAGACTTAGTGATCCGAGGGGTCACCGTCGGCAAAGGAAACCCAAATTCTGCAGCTAGAGGCAGGGCCACCTCCCCTCAAGGAAGTGGCAGGGGAGGTTTAGGGTAAGCAAAAGTAGTACTGGGACCATCCAGAGGGTGGCCCATCAGGAGGTGATGGGCAAAGGAAATAAAGGGAGGGGCCAAGGAAGGTGGAGTCTGCATTAAAGACATAAATCCTGAAGGAGTGACAGACTGGGCATTATAGGTAGCCAGAGTCCATCTGTGGGGACCTGTGAGTTTCTCTGCTTAGTCTCCCCTTTCTCCCTGTTACTGGAGCTATGCTTAGAGCACAGGCCCTGAGAAGCTGTTCTAACAAGGCAGGCCACTCATCCTCAATTAAAGATAGTTATAGTGGAAAGCAGAAAATGATTTATTCAATGTGGCTGCATAGGGAAGAAGAACGAGGGGCCCAGTGCCTCCCCAGTTTCCTGCAGAGTGTGCTCAGAGGTTCAAGTCTAAACAGAGGGTCAGAGATTCCGCAACTACGAAATCCTGTTCTGGAGAGGTCCTACCCTGGCATCACTATCTCCACTCATGAGTCTCCTGCTAGGTGACCTGACAAGCTGTCAGAAGGCTGTGAAGTCTCTTCCTGGGAGACAAGCACCCCCTCTGGCTGGCAGGAGGGTCCCCACCTTTTCTTTCTCCCAACATGAAATTCCTGGGGGGGGATATTCCAATTTCTTGGAGTCCATTGTTTCAACAGAGTGGCAGCCAAAGGGAAGCCACACGTGTCCCTTCAGAAGGTCTTCATCCTCCCAGGGCTGCACCGTCCCCTCCTCCCCTCTGGGCGCCATGGCGGGGTCGCATCCTTGGGTTTGTGGATCTGCAGTGCTCATAACAAGCCAGAGCTCTGAACAAACTGCCTTTATTCCTAACATCTGTGAGCACAGCCGAGCCACCCGGAGGGGGAGGACACAGCGCAGAGGGTCTTCATCTTCCCAGGGCTGCACCATCCCCTCCTCCCCTCCGGGCGCCATGGCGGGGTCTCATCCTTGGGTTTGTGGATCTGTAGTGCTCACAACAAGCCAGGGCTCTGAACAAACTGCCCTTATTCCTAACATCTGTGAGCACAGGCGAGCCACCCGGAGGGGGAGGGACACAACTGTCAACACAGGATCATCTTCCCTCTCTGGCTTTTTACATCAGGAAATGTAACTTGTGGGGCTTGGGAAGCCTTGCTCAGGACACTATGGAAAGCCTACTGTGGAGATGAATTTGCAAACACCCCAAAGGTTCTAGCTGTATCTCTTAACTTCAAAGTAGAAACAGGGAGGTCTGAGGATACTTGTGGCCTCCCCGGATGGTGGCTAGAGAAGGAATGGCGATGACTGGGGAGGCTTGCATTTCGGCTCAGTGAAGACACCCTGAGAAGTTTAAGACCCTTTCATCATAGACTGGGAACTTGATGCAATCTTACAAATGTTGTCTCATTGCTTCTTTAGTCACAGACTGGTGAATCCAGAGTCAAACAACCTTCCAAATACAATCCGGAGTCAAATAACAATAACAATAACCTTCCGAATACAACCCAGAGTCAAATAACAATAACAGTAACCTTCCAAATATGATCTCCTCCCAGCCACTTCTTCCTCACTTTGCTTTCTTATTCAGAGTGAATAGGTTTTCTTAAAGAATATTTTTAAATTTACTTTTGACAATTTCATACATGTATTCAATGTATCTTGATCATATACACCCCAATTCTCCCCATTAGATCCCCCTAACACATCACCCCTTCATGCCTTCTCCTCCTAGTTTTCCTCCTCCTCTTTGTCCTCTCTGTCTTCCTCATCTTTCTCCCCTTCCTCCTCCTCCTTCTCTTTCTCCTCTTTCTCTTTCTCCTCCTCTTCCTCCTTCTATTCTCTTCTTTCTCCTCTTCCTCCTCCTCTTCCTTCTTCTCTTCCTTCTCTTTCTTCTTCATAACCTCCAGTTACTGTTAGGTTATAAAGGTGGGAACCATGAACCCCCAGATAAAAAGGCACATAAGACTTAAGTCACTCTGGGAACATGATTTACTTCTGTGTGGAACTGCCAGAGCGGGCCACCTGCAGACATGTGGTGGAACAGGAGAAGTGGGGGGGGGGGCAGGAGGCAAGATGGCGACTGGGACCACCCATTTATATCCATGGGGTGGACCTCAGGTACAGGGGAAGAGGTCAGAAGATTGACAGCCTCTGGAGGAAGTAGACATTTGTGTGTCCCTTGGAATTCTGGGAAACCCAGACCTAACAGTTACTTCTGCCAACATGTGAATGGGTGAGGCCACCCACCACTGCAGCATGGGTAAACTTAACAGCATCCACTCTCTTGGAGAAAAATGATTCTTCCTTCCTCAGCAGCCGTCAGCTGTCAGTAGCTCTTCAGCTAGGTGTAGGGCTGTGTGCCACCCCCCCGCCCCACCCACTTGGGAATGTTGACTGGCTTGAGCCTGTGCAGGTCACCATACTTGCCTATGAGTTTATGAATACAACAGCCATCTCGTGTCCAGAAGACAGCATTCCTCTCTGCCCCCTGGCTCTTACTCTCTGTCCGTCCCCTCTTCCGTAACGTTGTTTTTTGCAGGGGTTGACACAGATGTCCCAGTTAGTGATGAGCACTTAACAGTCACTTATTCTCAGCATGTAATCTTTGATGCTTTTTCCTGGTTCTTACCACAATTCCCTGAACTCTGCATGGTCAACCTTGCTTTCTCTGTACCCTCCAGGAAGTGGGTTTTTTTGTTGTTTTGTTTTTTATCTCAAGAATCTGGACCATGTCTTACAAGAAGCTTTGCTTCCCTAATTTACTTCTTAACACCTCTGAGTCTCCACCCATTGATACACACAAAGAGCATTCTGGTTGAATTTATTATCCACAGGCTTTCACTTTGTACAGAACACGTTCCATAGTTTCTCATAAATTAGAATGAGAAATGTCCCTACAGCAATCCCCCAAGTCTCTAAGACAGTAAAAACTGTAAAATGAGTCCTTATCATCAGATACCTGAAGAACAGGTACAAATACGAGCCGAGCTTCCAGGTGGAGTAGTGATTCGAATTGGGGGCGGGGAAGGTCATGCTGGAAGCCACACTTCCTTAGTGTTCAGGATGCTTTATAACAGTAAGAATGATTTAGTAGTGGAACATGTGAGGACAGATTTGAGTGGAGAGACTTTCAGGGAAAAACCAACAACCAACCAACCAACAACCAACCAACCAACCAACCAACGTTTAAGAAACTGTTGTGGGCTGGAGAGATGGCCTAGCGGTTAAGAGCTCCGACTGCTCTTACAGAGGACCGGGGTTTGATCCCCAGCACCCACATGGCGGCCGAGAGCCGTCTGAAACTCCAATTCCAGGAGAACTCCAGTTCCAGGGGAATCGGACACCCTCTTCTGACCTCCGCGGCATTGCACGACATGGGTCCCACACTTGCATGCAGACAGTACATTCATACACATACAGAAATAAATAAAAATTTAAAAAAATTAAAAAAAAAGAAGCTGTTGTAATGTTATGAAAAAAAATTTCTAATAGCTAAGAATTCAAGCATGTCACCCAGGAGAGAATCAGAAAGCTTATTTATTCTTTGCACATGCATGTGGTCCCAAAATTAGCAACGCAGGCTTCTGGGCCCCGAGCAGATGTGCATTATACAGGCACTTTCATGTCATTGTTTGATGGCTGGCACCCGGACCCTACGTCTCTTTTCATGTTGGGCTATGTTATCTCAGGAAAACATCCTTCCTGAGTTTATCAAATCATCATAGCTTACAAAGTAGATTTCCTAAGTGCGGGTGAGGACATTTGCTACCCTTTGACCTATAGCTAGGCCGGGCCAATTGGGCTAGGAATCGGTCAAATGGTCATTACACTCTGCAGAAACAGATATCACTAGCAGAAGTTTAGAAATTGGTCATGCTTGATCTACACTTTTCTTAGACCAGCTGGACCAGGTGCCTCATTAAACCGTTTGGTGAACTTTCCACTTTCTCAGTTTTACATCATTATCAGTAGTTAGACATGGTAAGTGGAAAGAATCACAGAGCTTCAGGTTATTACAGAGCAATCCAGTGGTTCAGGATAATGAAAACATCGCAGAGCTAAAACACCATGGAGCTGCATTTCTAGCAAAGCGAGAAAGAGGGAACTTCAAATGGCCGAAGCTCACAAGGCCATTATATAAGAATACATTTCGGTTATGAGAATATAACCTCTCCTTATCGGTAAAAGTCCAGGAAGGAATTAATGAGGGAATTTGAGCTAATTGTCAAGTGAGAAGTGCTTCCTCTGTCCAGCTTTGAGTTAATTTCCTTATCTGTGAATTACACAAAGACCCTTCTCCTTCCCAGGGACCACGTGCTTCTAGCTGGGCTCAGCCTGTGTGGTGTTGCACCTCTAGAGGCGTGAGCAGGGTCTCCGAGCAGCTTATCACGGGTATAGTGTAGGAGGCACGTGGGGACCAAGTGGGAGATGAGGCCACTTCCATGGAATTAGTATTCTTTGCAAAATCTATGATAAATATTCATTGTGCCCAAGACCTCAGCCCATGGCTTCAACACAGAGGAGACCTATTATATGACTACAGCCAGAAAGCACAGACGCCCTCAGGTTCAGTCTGTGTATCAGCTACTTCTCTGTTGCTGCGATAAAACACCACAGCCAGGGCGACTTAAAGAAGAGAGAGTTCATTTGGCTCATGGTTCCAGAGGGTAAGAGTTCATCATGGTGGGGAGGCAGCCAGAGAAGGAAGTGGGGTGTGTGTGGGGAGAGAGAGAGAGAGAGAGAGAGAGAGAGAGAGAGAGAGAGAAGAGATCTTGAAGGGAGGACAGACGTTAATCCTCAGACATGCCGTCCTCCAGCAAAGGCACACCCCCTAACATGCCATAAATATGTCCCAGTTAGGGCCAATATTCAAGTACCAGTCGCTAGGAGGGGCATGTCTCATTCAAACCACAGTTTGTGCCCTGGGAGCCATTCAGGCTGGATCCTGACTGTCCTTGTTCTTATTTATCCCAATAAAAACGGCCATCAACATCTTTCAGCCTAATAAAGAAAAAAATCATAAGGAAGATGTATTAAAACCTATGATATATGTGCATGCATATATGCATATTTTGGAGTGATCCCAATATTGGAAGCAATAACAACAACTACAAGATAGAAAAGACTGATCTAAGAGCTGACTGAAATGGTGAACGTCTGCTCAAAACAGTAAACTTCTGCATGGAGAATTTTGAGAGAGACTGAGAAAAAGATGAAAAAACATGTTGGCAGAATGCATGAGCTCTGGTGGGGTAGGGGGCAGGGAGGGGGGCACAGGTCTAGATTTGATTTGAAATTTTGTATGAAATGCACAAAGCTTCAATAAAAATTGGCTTTGAAAAAAAAAACTTTTCCTAAAAAAAAAATATGGCCCACACATACTAAGGCTTACTATGTTGCAAGAGTCTAAACTATCTCGTTATATTTTATTTAATTTTCACATTGGAACATATAACAGTCTGTTATGTGGCATGTGTTTGTGTGCGTGTGTGTGTGTGTGTGTGTGTGTGCACATATACACCTGCGTTGACGTGTGCATATATATGAAGGCCAAGGACAACCTTGGGTGTTTCCCCAGGCACTGGTCACTTTTTTTTTTTTTTTTTTGTTTTTTTTGACACAGTCTCCACTAGCCTGGAACTCACCACACAGGCTAGGCTGGATAGCTACCCCCCCCTCCCAGGAATCCCCTCTTTCTGCTTTCCAAGCTCTGGAATTACAAGTGCCCACCACCATGCTTGGCTTTTTCATAAATGTGGGCTCTGGGGATCAAACCCAGGTCCTAGTGCTTGCAAAGCAAACACCTTTCCACAGTAATCATCTCTCAACAGAAACATATAACTTTCTTATCCAGGTTTTATAGAAGAAATAAATTAAACTCTTTTCTTTTCTCCTCTTTTTTTGGTGTTTTAGAGAGAGAGAGAGAGAGAGAGAGAGAGAGAGAGAGAGAGAGAGATAAATAACTGGGATATTTTAGAAAAGAAATTGGCTTCCATCTATCCATTATCCATGGCCTAAGAATTTGCCTGAGGATAAATTAAAAAGTAATGGACTAATTTTTTTGGTGGAGGATATTTCTTTTCTTTTCTTTCCTCTCCTCCCCTCCCCTCCCCTCCCCTCCCCTTCCCTTCCCTTCTGCAGGCCCAGCTGGTTTGGAACTTGCTCTGTAGATCAGTCTGGCCTTGAACTCACAGAGATTCTCCTGCCTCTGCCTCCCAAGTCCTGGGATTAAAGGCATGCACCACCATGCCTGGCTTCGGTGGAGGGTATTTCAAGACAGCCTGACATCGCGTCTGTGGCTTGGTGATCACTGGAGGGTTTTATGTAGGTGTGCAATGAGAAAGAGCGAGTGGGACAGAAAGAAGAATAAATGTAGAGTTCGGAGAGAGCTTGATATTGCAACCAAGGTGCGTTCTGGAAGAGAGGAAGTAATTGATAAAGAGATTAGATCAAGACATTCTGCCATTCTCCTGGTCTAATAAGGAATGGGCTGTCATAAACATTTAAGTTTCCTCTTCTGTTCTTTTTGATATCTTCCAGAACTCAAAAATTTTATTCATCTGTAGTTTTCTATTTTATTGCATTGATTCCTGAATTTTTTTTAATTTAAGTTATTTTTGTATGTGTGTGAATGTACTATCTGCATGTAGGTTTGTGCATCTGTGTCGTGCAATGCCGCGGAGGTCAGAAGAGGGTCTCGGATTCCCCTGGAACTTGAATTCTCCTGGAATTGGAGTTACAGATGGTTCTCAGCCACCATGTGGGTGCTGGGGATCGAACCCGGGTCCTCTGCAAGAGCAGTCGGTGCTCTTAACCGCTAGGCTATCTCTCCAGACCCGATTCCTGAAATATTTTTAAAAGAATTCATTTTTATTATTTATTTATGTGTGCATGCACACATATTATCTATGTATGGGTATGCACACGTGTATATAGACACCTGTAGAGGCCAGAAGAGGCCCTGGAGCTGGAGCTAGAGGTGGTTGTGAGCTACCTGACATGCATGCTGGGAACCAACCTCAGAAGCTCTGCAAGAATATGAATCACTCTTTTTGTGTGTGTGGTCTTTTTGAGACAGGGTCTCCCTATAGCTCCAGCTGTCCTGGAACTCACTATGTACCAGGCTGGCCTTGAACTCAGAGATCTGCCTGCCTCTGCTTCCCGAGTGCTGGGATTACAGGCATGGGCCACCATGGCCATCTCTCCTGCCTCAATTCTTGAAGTCTATGGAAAGCATCAGGAAAGGATCAAGGGAAATGATACAAGCAACAAGAAAGCAATGTAATAGGAAGTGATGATGTGCAAAATGACTGCTGAGTCTTCCACACACAGGTAGAAGAAGAAACACAGGCTGCTTTGCCTTTAAGAAAAGATGCACATTTGGGTACATTTTTCCAGCATTTTATAGGCTATAGTTTGTACCTTGGATATTGATCACTTTCATATGCATATTCCTTTGATGGGAAGGAGATGATGTCCTTCTCATGGTTAGGCACATTGCAGATGCCCATGTCTGGAGGATGTTGGTATCCATGCTTGCTGGACCTCCAGTGTGTATTGTTTTCCATGGAACAGATGAAACACATGACCTTTGTAAACATGTTATATAATCGGAAGTTAAATGCAGTATCTTACTGATTTACCTTTAATTGTTATTCAGCACAGACTAATGCATTCCCCACTGTCTTCAGACTTGAATAAAGATTTTTGCCAGGAAGTCTATGAATAAAGGTGGTGAAATTATTTATCTTCAATCCATATAATGGAGGAATACTTATTATTTGAAAAACAAGGCAGGCATGATGGTGCATGCCTTTAATCCTAGCACTTGGGAGGCAGAGGCAGCCAGATCTTTGTGAGTTCAAGGCCAGCCTGGTCTACAGAGTGAGTTCCAGGACAGCCAGGACTGCACAGAGACCCTATCTCAAAAAGACAAACAACAACAACAACAACAACAACAACAAAATCAATAAACACTTTGCTGTTAATGAATAATCTCTAAGAAAGCAAAACCCAGGGAAACTGACAGGATGTGGAATTCTAGTTTAAAGAGAAGAGGTCATGCTTGCATGAGAACAATGCTTAGTCATTTCCCAATTAAGGGGACTGGTGATTGTGGTAGACATGTATTGATACCTTGTTGAGATAAAGCTATCTCTTTTATGAGAGCCATCTAATTGAGTTTCAACCCAAGGGCTTCTGGGAAAGAACACATCCAGAATTGCAATATGAAAATGCTTTTATGAGACAAAAATCTTCTCTTTCTGAACTCCTGTATGGCATAAGAAAGAAATGCATGAGGGAAATCTATTATATGCCACTACATTTCAAAAAATATTACCATCTGCCAAAGGCAATTAAAAGCCTAGAAGCTGCTGGGGGCTGTGAACAGAAAGAGAGCCCAGTGGGTCTCAGGGCCAGCCCTCCCTACAGATAAAGACTCGCTCCCAGTGATAAGCAGGTGTCCCTAGTGCTTATGAAGAGCTGAAAGATTCAGAAAGGTAGAGGAGAGACAGCAGAAACCTCACAGGGGTGAGAGACGGAAGGCGATGAAGACGGATGGTGAATACCATGAAGCAGCAAATCCCAGAGTACACAGCTGCTAGCCAGAGATGGTGGTGCATGCCTGCAACCCCAGCACTCAAGAGACGGTGGCATGGGGAGCTCCACGAATCAAGGCCAGCCTCAGCTACATACTATTAGGTCAGCTATACAGTAAGACACTATGTAAACAAAATAACAAGTGAAATATAACAGCGATAAAAATAAATAAACACTCACTGTTGAAAAACACAGTCCAGAAAATCCAACTGACTAAATGCTGAGAAAAATAAAATGTAGCTGATACGGTATTGTGGAAAGACAGAATTTAGAACTTCAGCAAGACTTCTTGGATAAAGAATACCAGAGGCTGGGGTGGTAGCTCAGTCAGTAAAGTGCTTGCCATGTAAGGACCCAAGTTCAGTTCCTAGAACCTATGTAACAAAGTGGGACAGGGTGACATGTAATTATCTCAGTGCTGGGGAGGCAGAGATGGGTGACTCCCTGGGGCTTGCTGGCCAATCAGCCTGGCCTACTTGATGAACCTTGGGTTTCAAAAAAAATAAGTTGGATGGCACAAATATACACACAAATAAAATTAAACAAACATAGCTATTAAATATAAGGTTGAATTTTTCATTAGAACAGAACATCTTAATGAGATGAACATAGTAATTTTTTTCAGTTACTACATTAACTGTAGATAAATATTAACCACAGAACAAGGGAGGAGGAAGGATTAGTTTACCTTTCAATTTTTTTTTTAATTTTTTTTTTATTAATTTTATTTATTTCTGTATGTGTACGAATGTATTGTCTGCATGCAAGTCTGTGCACCCGTGTTGTGCAATGCCGCGGAGGTCAGAAGTGGGCGTCGGATTCCCCTGGAGCTGGAGTTCTCCTGGAGTTGGAGTTTCAGACGGTTCTCAGCCGCCATGTGGGTGCTGGGGATCGAACCCGGGTCCTCTGCAAGAGCGGTCGGCGCTCTTAACCGCTAGGCCATCTCTCCAGCCCCACCTTTCAATTTTTTGAAGCAAATCATTGATAAGCTATGAAATCAAGCCAGGTGTGGTGGAGAAAAATGGGAGGAAGAATATCGACCCTCAATAACTACAGTTGATCCCATCAGCTTTGCTGAAATCGGTTGTTTGAGGTGAGCGAATCTGCCTGTTCTGCAGGGTAGGGATTGCTTGAGCCATAATACTAGGAGGATGGGAACTCAGAGCACCAGAACCCATGTAAATGCAGAGCATCCCACCTGCAATCCCAGACCTCAGAAGGGAAAGACAGGATTCTCCTAGCTGGCTGGCATGAGCACACACACACACACACACACACACACACACACACACACACACATGTGAGAAGAAAAGAAGAAAAATACTGGGCCTCAGAAAGATGTGAATTCTACATTTGTTGTTTTTCCTACACTGTTCCCTTGCAAAGAGAATCATGCTACAGTGAACTACATGGCCGCATTGCACCTGTTCCACAGTGTGAATGGAGACGGTCATTACTGGGAGATTTTTGGGTCAAACAAAATGAAAATCCAGATGCCTTTGGGTTCATTCTTTGCACAGGACATTTGTCACAGGCTGTTTGAAATAACCCAATGGTCGTCGATAGAAATCTAGTTAAAGACTGGGGATGTAATGCAATGATAGAGTGCATGCTTCAAATGTACAAGGCCCCAGGTTCCATCCCTAGCGCCAAAAGATAACAAAACAATTTACAAATCTAGTTAAAGAAATTATGGTAAAATTTATGTGGTAGAATATTATGAAGTTGTAAAAAATGAGGGTGTTCTCTTTGTGTCACTGTGGAAATATATCTCAGCTATATCTTTAGTGGTATAAAAACATGCATAGGCCGAGCATCGTGGCTCATGCCTTTAATCCCAGCACTCTGAGGCAGAGGCAAGTGGATCTCTGTGAGTTCAAGGCCAGCCTGGTCTACATAGCAAGTTCCAGGACAGCTGGAGCTACAGGGAGACCCTGTCTCAAAAAGACCAAACAACAACAACAACAACGCCCATGCATACAATACATAAAATGTCCTACCATTTGTGTAAAAAGATGTTAAGAATTGATATATGCCAGTATTTAATGTTTGAAAGGGACTCTGAAAAGATACACGAATTAGAAAGCATATCTTTAGGGGTGGAGTATTAGAGGTAAGTAGGTAGAAGGTAGAAAGACATATTTCACTGTTAGTTACATATATTTAGATTTGCAATCATCAAGAAACCCAAGAAGGGGGCTGGAGAGCAGGCTCAGTACTTAAGAGTACTTTCTGCTCTTGTAGAGGATTCAAGTTTAGCTTTCCAGCATCCACACTGTGGCTCCTGTAACTGTTGCTCCAGGGGATCTGGGATCCTATGCCCTCTTCTGGCCTCTACAGGCACAGCACTCATGTGCACATACCCACACACAGACATACACAGACACAAACACAGACACACATACACATAATAATAAAAAAAGAAACCCGAGAAAGATTATGTTAATTAATATCAAACACTTCCCATGTCCTGATACATTATTCAGCTACCAGGATAAGGATTTGGATTTAAAAAAAATTAATGACACTTGACATTAAAGCTAATCCTCTTTCATAAATATCAGATTAGTAGATTTTACTTTTTAATGACTTCTTTTTTACATAGGTGCTAGGGACCCAAGTTCAGGCCCTGATGTTTGCACAGCAAGGATTCTTACCCACTGAGCCTTCTCTTCATCTTTAATGACTTCTTAAATGGCATAATTTCATGCAATTTATATTTTCAGCCTGAAATTATATTGTATACTATTATTCTAACTTATTAATTTTACAATCTTAAATATAGATACATGAAGCTTCCCATATGTTATATTTATAAATAAATACATTTATTTTTATCAAGGGAAATACTCAGGGTGAAGCATGGTGACTTTGATTAGTTGAGTAATTCAGCAGTTAACACACAACTCCATGGAGAACAAGTGGGTAGCTCTTACCAGTTCTTAGGGAACCATGTGGGTCCTGGGAATGGAACTTAGGTGGTTAGACTTGGCAGCAAGCCCCTTTACCAGCCGAGCCATCTTATAGGTCCAGAGAAACGGCCTTTGTATTCACGATAGTTCAAGGCAGGAGCTTGAAGGCGAAACCACAAGGAAGGGTCTTACTTGGGAAGCCCGCCTGCTCCCGGCCTCACATTCAGCTACATTTTTCACACAGGATGGGGCCCCTGCCTAGAAATGACACCATCCTACGTCAATTAAAAATCAAGAAAATGAGCCGAACGTGGTGGCGTACGCCTTTAATCCTAGCACTTGGGAGGCAGAAGCAGGCGGATCTTTGTGAGTTCAAGGCCAGCCTGGTCTACAGAGTGAATTCCAGGACAGCTGGGGCTACAGGGAGACCCTGTCTCAAAAAGACCAAAAAAAAAAAAAAATCAAGAAACTGTCCCACAGACCTGCCCACAGGCCACCAATGGAGGAAATTCCTCAGCTGAGATTCCCTCTGCCTAAGTACGTCAAGTTCACAACTAAAGCTAACTCTGACAGTTGACATTACTTAAAAAAATTTAGAGCTGACTGTAGTCGTACACACCTGTAATCCCAGTACCTGGGAGACAGAAGCTGGTGGATCTCTTAAGATCGAGGCCAGCCTGGTTTATATAGTGAGTTCCAGGACAGGTGGGTTTACAGGGAGACCCTGTCTCAAAAAAACCAAAAATTTAATTATGTATGTATGTATGTATGTATGCACATACACACATGTGCGTTTCAGTGTGAGCACAGAGGTCAGAGGACCACTTGCAGTACTCACAGAACTAGACTTGGCTAGATGTGATGCATGTGCATGAAGACATTCATCACTAGCTTGTGAGCATGAAGTTCTACAATCTGCATTTGTAAGTGGAGGACCCAGGACAAGAGAGCTGACGGGGCTTTACCAGAGGAATCTCAAAGCCTGAGGTCCCGGAAAGCTGTGGTGCTAGTTCCAATCCAAAAGCTGGCATGCTTGTGACCTAAGACAAGCTTTAAGTCTGATGGCATCAGTGTCCCCACTCCGGAAAGGTGTTCCCTCTTAATGTTCATTGCTGTCAGCCTTTTCCCTCTATTTGGGTCTTCAACTGATTGGATGAGGCCCATCATCCTCTCTCTACTCATTCTATATTCAGACTTCAATTTTATCAGAAATGACCTCCATGCAAACAAACAAGCTTGTTTGACCAACATCTGGGTATCATAACATTAACTGTCACCCTAAGTGGGTGTTGTATTCACTTACACTGATAAGGTTTTTTCAGAAGTGGGGATATCAGAGTTTTCTAGAACTCAGAGAAAAAAGGAGATGCAAATAGTCTAGTTATAAAGACAAAACTAATTAAATAATAATAAAATAAATCACCCTTTCTTCTGGGTAATTGCATGCCTTTAATCTCAGCACTTGGGAGGCCGAGGCAGGTAGCTCTCTGTGAAACTGAGGCCAGCCTGATCTACATAGCAAGTTTCAGGGCAGCTGGGGCTACATAGTGAGGCCCTGTCTCAAAACAACAGCAAGAGCAACAACAGCAAACAACAAAAACCTCTCAATTTCAAATGAGTGTTTTTCAGACTTCGCCATACAAATAAATAGCCACTAGGGGGAGCTCTGGTTGCAGCGTCAAAATGAGAGGAGCCTCTTACTGGATAGCGTTGGTTTGGATGGCCAAATTCCCAAAGTTTCCAAATTCTGGAAACACACTGAGCAGTATATTGTTCTTTAACAACACCCTCTGTGTAGCTGAGACCAATTCCACTTCCCCTCTCTCTCTTGCCTGTCACCTCTCTGAAAGATGACAGAGGCAGAGATGATTGCATGGGAGTCTGTAGATGTTTCCTAGGAGATTGGAAAATTCTAGATTTTTTTTAAAGTCCAAAATTGAGGGGTGGAAAGATAGCTCAGGAGTTGAGAGCACTGGGTACTCTTGCAGAGGATCCAGGTTCAAATCCCAGCACCCACATGGCGGCTAACAACTGTCTATAACTCCTGTTTCAGGGGATCTGACACCCTCTCTGCCCTCCGCAGGCACGACATGGGTGCACTTACATACACATAGGCAATACATTCATACACATAAAATAAAAATAAATAAAAATAGTTGAAAAATTCCAAAATCGGGGGCTGGGAGAGATGGCCCAGTAAAGAACACTGGTGGCTCTTGTAGAGGACCTAGGTTCAAATTCCCAGCACCCACATGGTGACTAACAATCGTCTGTAATTCCGGTTTCAGGGGATTTGATGCCCTCTTTTGGCCTCCATAGGAATTGCATGCATGTGGTGCACTTACATACATGTAGGCAAAACACTCATGCATAAAAATAAAAATAAGGGGCTGGAGAGATGGCCTAGTAGTTAAGAGCACCGACTGCTCTTGCAGAGGACCCGGGTTCGATCCCCAGCAACCACATGATGGCTAAGAATCGTCTTTAACTCCAGTTCCAGGGGAATTTGTCACCCTCTTCTGACCTCCGTGGCTTTGCACCACATGGGTGCACAAACCTACATGCAGACAGTGCGTTCATACACATAAAAAAATAAATAAAATTTAAAAAATTAAAAAAATGTTAAAATAAATAAATAAATTTTATTTAAATATTCCAATTTTTTTTCAAAGACGATCACCTGTCCATCTTGAAAAATATTCTCTAGTGGTCCTGAAGGAGGAATCATTTGATCTTGTGCTCCATTGTGTAGCTGATCACATTCAAAAGGACTGCTTTGGTATTGGTGTGGATGATGATGATGCCACTGAGTCATCCCTGTCTTGACATGACAGCTCTGAACTTTCAGTGTGCTGCTAGATCTTTCTGGCTGACATGAGGTTGGTGCTGTCAGAGTGACAATGGCTGACTTCGAATTACCGTTGTACTCCTGCTTTGAAGACAGATTTTTTTCTCTTCAGCATGAATAATAGACGATTGAAAGCTTTGTAGCAGAGGAAGTTTTCTCAGTCAGACTTCATCTTGCAAATGGAGACTCTGATTTGACCAAAGGAAAACGACTGCAGAAGAAAATTGTGCTTGCTGTTTTCTTTTCTTGAGCTAACAAGAGCATAGCAAACATGCATAGCCAATGCGTCCTCACAAATGCAAGCTGTAAGCTGCATGATAATATAGGTGCCCAGTAAGCCACGGATGCCAAGGAGTTAAGTGGTGATTCCCAAAGAAAAGAGGTGGGAATGCTGAGCCCTCATTTAGATGTCAGACATGCAGAACTCGAAGATCTTGGGCTGCCGACAAATACACAGCCATGCAAAGCATAAGGCCCAGGCAGTCCTGTGTCTGTGCTGTCAGCTCCATGTAGACAAGTGGCTCTGGTTGGGGTGATGTTCACTGCATTCTCACTAATTTAGACCACACAGTTTCATTGGTTGGTGCATTATAACAATATATCATTGTGAAATGGAAAAAATATTTGCAATACCAGATGATTCAGCCTGTTCTAAAACATTGAAAGTAGCCTATAAGTAAACAGAAAACAAAACCCACTGCAAGCACATCTTTTCATTAGCAAACCAGAATCAGTGCTTTAAGCCTCAGTGGGTAGAGCCCTTGCTGTGCAAGTGGGAGAACCTGGATCCTAGGAACCCACACAAAGCTGGTGGTGCAGGTCTGTAATTCCAACACCTCCTGCTTCTAGATGGCAAGCAGAGTCGGGAGAACCCCTGGCAGTCCACAGGCCAGCTAGCAGACAAGAGACCCTGGGCTGGAGAGATGGCTCAGTGGTAAAGAACACTGGCTGTGAGGTTCAGCACCCACATGGTGGTTAGCAACCATCTGTAACTCCAGTTCCAGGGGATCTGACGCCCTCGTCTGACCTCCATGGGCATTGCATGACATGGATGCACTTACATACATGCAGGCAATAAATCCACTATGCACAGCTCTCTGTATTAACTATTGCTCCAAGAAATGCAAGAAAGAGGTTTCCTGTTTGAGGTAAAGTGAACAAAGAAATGAAGGCAGCAGAGAGGGTGGGCGATCAGCAGGAGGAATCTGGGTGAGGGCAGCAACTTCCCATCTTTACTATGAAAAGGTATGGCTGGAAGATTTGGGGGGCACTTTGTTTGCAGAGTGAGTGCTCATTAAATTCATCAGATAAGCTTTTTTTTTTTGTCTTTGTGAGAACAGGGTCTCCCTTTAGTCCCAGCTGGCCTGGAGCTCGCTATGTAGACCAGGCTGGCCTTGAACTCACAGAGATCTGCCTGCCTCTGCCCCCTGAGTGCTGGAATTTCAGGCACGCACCACCAAGCCTGGCTCAGATAAGCATTTTTATCTTCCCCATTTTCTAGGTAAGAAAACTAAGGTCAGTGATTTTTAGCTCTTGTCCAATATAATGTAGCTATAAAATTATTGAATTAAAATCTGAACCGAGGGGTTAGAGAGGTGGCTCAGAACTTAAAAGAGCACCATCTGCTCTTGCAGAGGACCCAGGTTCCATTTCCAGCACCCACATGGCAGCTAACAAGCATCTGTAATTCCAGTTTCAGGGGACCCTGATGCCTTCTTCCGGCATTGCATGACACAGGTGCACTTACACACACGCAGGCAATACACTTATATACCTAAAAATAAGAAAATAAATGAAACATTAAAAAATCTGAGCTGAAATATGTATTACTCAAAGGTTATTTATTGCATTCTGATTTTATTCATGTAAAACATTTGCATGGGGCCACTTTCTGGCTTATGTATTTGAAAGCGTGTATGTCTGATCTTCTGACATTGCTACATAATGTTGTCGCTTACGGAGCTCACATTCAAGAACCTTGTCATTGGGTTATAAAGATCATTTTGGCAGCGAATGGGTCACTGGGCAAGGGAGAGACATTTTCTTTTGTGCTGTAGAGACAGAGTCTCCCTGTAGCCCCAGCTGTCCTGGAGCCCTCTATGTAGACCAGGCTGGTCTTGAACCCACAGACATCCACCTGCCTCTGCCTCCTGAGTGCTGGGATTACAGGCATGCACCACCACGCCCTGGCTTGGTAAATTTCTATTTATTTATTTATTTATTTATTTATTTATTTATTTATTTATTTCTGTATGTGTATGAATGTACTGTCTGCATGCAGGTCTGTGCACCCGTGTCGTGCAATGCCGCGGAGGTCAGAAGAGGGTCTCGGATTCCCCTGGAACTGGAGTTCTCCTGGAATTGGAGTTACAGACGGTTCTTAGCTGCCATGTGGGTGCTGGGGATCGAACCCAGGTCCTCTGCAAGAGCAGTCGGTGCTCTTAACCGCTAGGCTATCTCTCCAGCACGGTAAATTTCTTATGCTCCTGTAAACAAGTCCTCATCCATTGGGGTAGTTAACTGTAATTGTCAACTTGATACAATCTAGAATCATTTAGGAATAAAGCCTCAATGAGAAACTGTCTACATTGGGTTGGTCTGTGAGGGATTGTCTTAATTAGTTTAATTGATGTGGGAATGCCCAGCCCACTGTGGGTGGCACCATGCTCTAGGCAGTGGATTCCAAACTGTGTAACAGTGGAGAGATTGGGCTGAGCAAGCAAGTGAACATGTATGCATTCATTGCGTGATAAGCTCCCTCAGGCTTTTGCCACTACACCTTCCTCTCTGTGATAGACTGTAACCTGGAATTGTAGGTTGAAATACCCTCTTCTCCTCTGAGTTACTGTTTGTCAGGATGTTTAACACAGCAGCAAGTGGCAATAAAACTAGAACCCCATGTTCCTGTAAGTAACCCTCACTAAACTCATTGCTTCAGAAAGACATGGAATTATGTGGTTAGCTGGGAAGATAAAGGCATCATCACAGGGAGTGGGACAAGAGTTGGTAATGGGGATGAATATGATCAAAATACATTGTAGACATGTGTGAAAATGTCACCGTGAAAGCCATAATTATGTATAATTATTGCTAATTATACATAATAAATAAGATTTTACAATTTCAAAAAAGTTGTCATGAAATTTTAAGTTTACAGTTTTGATTTGGGTGGCCTTCAGAGCTATGCTGGGCTGCGTGCAGTGGATGCTTGAGGGGAGTATCCAGTGGTTCCATGCTTTCATTTTTGCTTCATGTGCCATGAATAAGTATGGTGGATGGGAAATGGAGTGAGGGGTTTCACATTAAAACATGGTACTCTAGGGGCTGGAGAGACGGCTCAGCGGTTAAGAGCACTGACTGCTCTTGCAGAGGACCTGGGTTCAATTCCCAGCACCCACAGGGCAGCTAAGAGCTGTCTTTAAGCTGGGTGTGGTGGCACATGCCTTTAATCCTAGCACTCTGGAGGCAGAGGCAGGCGGATCTCTGTGAGTTCAAGGCCAGTCTGGTCTACAGAGTGAGTTCCAGGCCAGCTGGGGCTATAGAGAGACCCTGTCTCAAAACAACAACAACAACAACAACAACAACAACAACAAACCATGGTACTCTACACATTTCTGCCTTCAGTCCCCCCCCCCCCATAGCTTACGAAGTTGGAGTGGCCTAAGGAAGGAAGCAAGAGGGACTCCCTAGTCTGTGTGTGAAATAGTGGTTCTTCCTTGGGCTTCTAGAGCTCATGGTCAGCTGAAGACATGTTCCTTGGCCAAGCAGATGAAATATTATATGTCCTTCTCTCTCCATTTAGACTGAGCTCGGAGAGAGAAAGGAAGAATCATGTATGGTTCAATTCTTAATTTCACGCAGAGGCAAACACACAGCTGGGTGCGTTCTGCTGCACAGCGAGACCCAGACATTGAGGGATTAGATTTCTCTGAACGGGTCACTGTGCAAGATTATACTAAGGAAATTAGGTGGCTCCCTGTTCCTCCAACACAGGGGAAATCAATTAATGTGATTATCCTAGAAGTGTGCCTACCAGCACAGCTGGCTTTGGCTGCTCTTTGAGGCTTGGGTTGGATTTCACCTGCTGGAGTTATGCTTCTTTGCTTTGGCCAAGTCTAGCTTGTGCAAAAGAATCATCTCAGAGTGATCCTTCAAGAGCCAGCATCGAAACTTCCCTCCTTCCAGCCCCACATGGTGGTGCATGCCAATAATTCCAGTACTCAAGAGGTGGAGGCAGGAAGATCAGGAGTTCAAGGTCATTTTTGACTGCATAGTGAGCTCAAAGCAAGCCTGTCATGAGGTCCTGTTCAAAAAAGCAAACAGAAAAGGGCTTGGAATTTAGCTCAGTGGTAGAGAACTTGCCTAGCATCCATGAGGTCCCGAGTTCAATTCCCTAGCATCAAAAACAAACAAATAAATAAAATGAACTTTCACTGTCCTTTTGGAGTACTATACTCAAATATATATATATATATATATATGATTTTTTATATTTATATACTATATCTATATGTCTTTTCAATTTCCCAGGGGGTAATGTTATTTATGGGTGAGTTCATTGTTCTATAAATATAATTCAAGTGCAGTTTATCTAAGTTCACACATCATTAATTTGAAGGGAAAAACCACACAGACTAGTTCATGAAAAGTTGAAGTGTGTTTTCTTCTTTTGATTCATATGTATGAGTGTTACGTCTATATGCATGTAGATGCACTTGTGTCATGCAATGTTCTCCGGGCAAGAAGAGGGCATCAAATCACCTGGAACTGGAGTTCCAGATGGTTGTTAGCTACCATGTGGGTGCTGGGATTTGATTGAGCCTAGTGTGTACATATGTTTGTATATCTGTATGTGTGTGTGTGTGTGCGTGCGTGCGCGCATTAGGTTCCAGAGGTCAACTTTAGATGTTGATTCTCAGAAGCCATCTACCTTGTTTGTAGAGACAGAGTTTCTCTCTAGGAGTGGGGTTTGTCAATCATCCTTGATTGGCTGGCTGGAGATCCCGAAAGGGTCCTCCTGTCTCCATATCCCAGGACTGGGATATAGGCATACTCCACCACACTAGGCGGTTCAAGTGGGTGCTAGGGATTGAACTCTGACCCATGTCAACTCCTGCTTTTGGTTTTTTGAGTCAGAGTCTCATGTACTCTAGACTGACCTCAAACTTGCTATATAGGTAAGGATGATCTTGAATTTCTGATCTCCTGCCTTCACCTTCTGAGTGCTGGATTACAGGGATATACCAGTATATCTGGTCTACACCATGGCTGAGGAGTGACCCCACGGCCTCATGAGTGGTAGCAAGCTCTTAAAGATGAGCTATGCCTTTCCAAGGACCATGCAGAGAAGAGAGGAGAGAAAAATTCTCTGAGGCTTGGCTGAACAGTTTCCATTCCAGACTGTAGTATCAACAGTCAGTGAGGAATTTGAACTCATTCCCTATTGAGTTCTGCGCCCTGCCCACCATCAGCAGCAGAAGAGTTGTATTAGTTACTGGTCTGTTGCTGTGATAAAACACCAAGGGAAAGTATAAAAGGAAGAGTTTATTAAGCCGGGTGTGGTGGCACACGCCTTTAATCCTAGCACTTGGGAGGCAGAGGCAGGTGGATCTTTGTGAGTTCAAGGCCAGCCTGGTCTACAGAGTGAGTTCCAGGACAGCTGGAACTACAGGGAGACCCTGTCTCAAAAAGACCAAAAAAAGGAAGAGTTTATTTAGCTTACAGTTCCAAAGGGGCAAGAGTCCGTTATCCCAGGAGGCGTGGTGACAGAGGTGGCTGGAGTGGGAGCAGAAGCCCAACACTTCCACCTTCAAGCAGGCACAGGGAGCACAGGGCACCTGCCATCTGAAAGGCTAAGAACTCTCTAAGCCGCCCCAGCGACATGCTTCCTCCAGCATGGCCACACCTTCTAAGCCTTTCCAAAACACAGCCACCAACTGGGGACAAAATATCCAAATACTTGGGACCTATGGGGGACAACCTCTTTCAAACCACCACAAGAGTCCTGGGCTAGGTCTAAAGCTGGCACTTTATCCTCAGAAGGAACTTCTAGTCTCTACCCTAGGAGAGGTTGGAGAGGGAACTTACCCAAGATTTTGTAACGAAGGAAAGCCATGTCTTCATTCTGCCTCAGTTCCGAAGCAGATAGAATCGAGGAAAATGCAGGAGTCCACGGGGAAGGGGGGCAGATGGTGTGTAAGCTGGTGAGATCCAACTCAGAAAAGAAGGTCAGACTGCTCAAACTCTGTAAGGACTGCCAGCAGCGGGGAGGAGCCCTCTACATGACGACAGTCAGACTGTGGGCAAAAGCCTCAAGGTATTTTATTTTATATTTTACTTTTATGTGTATGAGAGTATTGCCTGCATGCAAGTGCGCTTGTGTGCTCATGCAATGCACATAGAGGTCAGAAGATGTTGGGTCTTCTGGTACTGGAGATACAGACAGTTGTTAGCTGCCATGTGGGTCCTGGGAACTAAACCTGGGTCCTTTGTAAGAGAAACGATGCTCTTAAGCACTTAGCCATCTCTCCAGCGTCATCAAGGATGAAGTGGTTAATATATATCAGAAACTGTAGAACTGTTAGGCAATTTTTTTGGGGGGGGTATTTTTGAGACAGGGTCTCCCTATAGCCCCAGCTGTCCTGGAACTCACTCTGTAGACCAGGCTGGCCTTGAACTCACAGAGATCTGCCTGCCTCTGCCTCCGGAGTGCTGGGATTAAAAGCGGCCAGCCGCAAATTTTTAAAATGCTTTTTATTACATTTATATGTGTGTGTGTGTGTGTGTGTGTGTGTGTGTGTTTGTATGGTGTGGTGTGTGTACATGCCACAGTGGGGGTCAGAGGACAACTTTCAGGATTCAGTTCTTCCTTCCACCATGCAGGTCTTCTTGCGCTGTCAGGCTTGTTGGCAAGTGCCTTTGTCTACTGAGCCAGCTTGCCAGTCCCCTCGCCCCTTTCTAAACAGGGTCTCCTTATACAGGTCTAAACCGATCTTAAAACTAGCAATCTTCATGCCTGGACTTCCCAAGTGATGCGAGGACAAGTGTGAGGCACCCCCCCTCTTGCACTCTCTCACTCATCTCCATCTGTGTCTCACCTTTGCCTCTTTCTTTTTTGTTTGTTTTTCAGACAGGATTTGACGTTGTCATCCAGATTGGCATAACTCACAACAATCCTCCCAGTGTGGCTTTGTATTAGTCTTACAACTTTGTCCAGATAGATGCCCTTGAACATGTGAGCTCTTCTCACCTTAGGCCCCCGAGTAGCTGGAATTATAGGCGAGTACCAACCACTCCCTGCCCAACTTAGATCTCTCAAAATCTTCATGTTGGCATATCTATCAAACAAACAAACCTTTGTAAGGAGTTGATTTCAATGACCTATGGCTAGACCTGGGACCATTCCATGGCCTTTATAAAAAAGAAATCAGGCAGCTGAGCACCAGCATCCATCGCTCTCTGCTCCCTGCTGAGATGGATGGTACCCTCAAGTTATGAGCCCAAACAAACGCTTGTTTCTTTGAGTTGCTTTTATTGCTTATTTTATCACGGCAATGGGAAAAATAATCAATCTATGTGGTTTTCCCAGGGTTACCATGTGCTAAGAAGCAGAGGCACAGTTTAAGCACAACCCAGTTTGGCCAACTTTGGTTTCACATTCAATGGAGTGGTTTATTCTCTCGCTCGATGGGAGGCATGTCCTTCTGAGTAGCTCTGGCAAAGTGGTTCTGCAGGCCAGTGGAGCTGAATGCAAACCTCCAAGTGCCGACCTTACTTACAGTCTGGGGAGTCTAGGAGAAGGGGAATGAAGGAAAGCCTACGACTCGAGGGCACGAGGCTTCTCCTGGCTTCACTGCCATCAGTAGTCATGGCTGCCTCTCCCAGATTGCTGTTGGGAATGTGAGGGAGAAATGCCCTTCTGTGCTCTGTCCTTAGTTCACTCTCCGCCGACGAAAACTGCTAGAGATGCAGAAACACAGTTGCTGAGATCCATGCAGTCACGGCAGAAGATTTAGAATTGGGAGTAATTAAAGGAAGCGAGAGGAAGAAGTGCTGCAGTCAGCGTTCACTTAGGGAAATGGGCCAGGGATGCACACAGACAGTGGGTGAGAATGGGACCACATTCCATAGGTCTGCAGGTGACCTGAGGTCCAGAGCCAGGGGGGTCTTCCTTAGTTAATCAGGAGTATTAGCACTGACAGAGGACAGCAAGATTTCCTTCACGTGTCTTAGCCTGTTTTCTGTGGCTATAACACAGTGGAGATGGAGAGTGGGTAGAGGGCCTTGCTGTGCGGCACTTCCTCCCAATTGAAACATTCTCCCCAGGAAGGAGGAGGAGGAGGCTCTTGAGACAGGGAAGTCCTCAAACCTTCCAAGTTCAGGAAAGCCAAGACAAGATTCTTGTGGCCCCTCCTCAGGGCTGTAAAAGCAGTAAACTGCTGAGAGAGGATACTCTGAGATTTGCAGACCTGTTGAGCTGCATGGAGGTGATGCTGGGAGCTCCAGGGTCCCAGCTTCCATGAGCCGTCACCAGGCTGGGGCTCAGAGTAATCCCTTCTCTTCTAAGAACCCCCCAGCCCATGCTCCTGTAAGCAACCCCAATAAACCCTCCAGCTCACCAAGTTGGACTTTGGTGTAATCATTACTTTGGTCTGGCTGTGTTGAGTAGATAATTGTTCATGTCATTCAGCAAGGCTAGTGAGATAGATAGCTGAGCTGGTTCAGTCAGTTAAGATCCCCAGGACCCAGTTCTGGCCAGGCAGAGCCAGGCCAGTCCCTGAAGCTCACTGGCGCTCTAGGCCAGTGAGAGACCTGTTTCAAAAGAAGTGGAGGGCACCATGAAGAACAATGCCCAAGGTTGACCCCTGGCCTGTACACACACATGCAACTGCACACACGCATAACACAATCACACATATGCACACATACACAATCATACATGGAGACATATATGCACATACATAGCACAATCACACACACACACCTACACACTTACACATATATGCACCAAACACTCACACACTTACACAGATATGCACAGATATACACACATCCACCTATATGTACCTACACAATCACACACATACATGGACAGAGTCACATTTACACACACATGTGCCTATGCTCACACATATACACAATCACATACATGCGTATATGTATACACAGACACACATGTACCTCTACATATGCACCTATACTCACACATATGCACAATCACACGCATACATGCATACATGTATATGCATACACACAGACACGTGCACACACAGATATTTATTTCTTCCAGTTCTGGAGTCTGAGATATCTAAAAGCTTGGCGCTGGCCTCCAGTGAGGGGCTTCTTGCTGTGAGTGGATGCACCATTCGGCCATCTTATTTCTCAGTCACTGATCTCATACTACACACCCTAGACTTTTCTAGAAAGCAACAGCCTCCTCAGCTTCACTCCACTACTTCGGATCTGCTGTTGTGTGAAATCTTAGGTGTCTAATGAGTCCATAAATCTTTTTTTTAACCATCTGATCTTTGATAATCTCATATATGTACACTATACATTTTGATCATACCTACCCCCCCAACTCCCCCAACCCTCCCTATCACATCTCCCTCCCTCCTTCATGTCCCTTTTTGCATCACTGAGTACAGGTAGTGCTGCCAGCATGCACAGGAGTGTGCAGCCATCTCCTGGAGTACGGCAACTACAGGGCCACATCCATGATGAAAGCTGACTTTCCTCCAGGAGCCCCAGCTGGAGAGCTCTTCAGCTAGAGGTGGGCTTATCCCTCCCACATCCACGCACAAGTCTTTTTGTTTTGTTTTGTTTTGTTTTGTTTTGAGACAGGGTCTCCCTATAGCCCCAGCTGGCCTGGAACTCACTCTGTAGACCAGGCTGGCCTTGAACTCACAGAGATCCACCTGCCTCTGCCTCCCAAGTGCTAGGATTAAAAGCGTGTCCCACCACACCCGACTTAAAGAGGGTTTTTAGCCACCATGTAGGTGCTGGGAATTGAACCTGGGTCCTCTGCAAGAGCAGTTGGTGCTCTTAACTGCTGAGCCATCTCTCCAGCCCCCATGCACAAGTCTTAAATGGGGACACAGATGAACAGAATGGGCAATCCAGGACCTTGCCCCAGACTGCTGGATTCATCACACGTTGGGCACACAGTAAGAGAGGGAAGAAAATTTTGCCTTTTTTTTCTTTTAAAAAGCTCTGCTTTTGTTACAGAGCTAGTTCATGGGATGAAGCATAGCTCTCTATTGAGATTTCTCTGGATAGATTCATCTGCCTTAGTATGGAGTTTACTTGCTTACTAGATTGCACGACTGATCGCCCATCAAATTCTTGTTCCCCTGTGGTTATGTTTCCAAAGTTGAGAGACTATCAAGTATTTCTAACTAGATTTAGTCACAAATGGAATTTTCAGTCTAATAGTCTATTTTTTCTTTTATAAAATATATTATTTATTTTTATTTTATGTGAATATGTGTTTCATGTAAGTGTGCATGTCCATGTGTGCTTGGTGCCCTTGGAGGCCAGAAGAGGGCACCAGATTCCCCTGGAACTGGAATTAAAGAAAAGTGTCAGCTGCCTTGTGGGGACTGGGAACTAAAGCTGAGTCCCCTAGAAGAGGTACAAGTGCTCTTAACTTCTGAGCCATCTCTCTAGTCCATCACCCAATAGCCTATTTTCAACTTTACCTTCCAGCCTCAGGCCTGTAAATATAAAGGACAAATTGTTTCTATCCTAGCTCTCCTTCCCTTTACACATGAGTTTAGGCAAGTGAAGCTTTGTGCACACAGCTCCGATTGCTTGAGATTCAATGAAATGAATCATTTTATGAAGACTCTCTAAGATGTGAGTTCATATTGCTGACTTTCTGGTCTGGTGATTGTCAAACTAGCTTTCGGAATTCTAGAAGCCGGTCAAGTTTAATATTTATAATTTTAAGATGGAGACTATTCCATGAGAAATGAAGAATAAAATCTCAAACACAAATGTTTGGGGACAGAGTTCTCAGAAGAGAGTGGAATAGCTTTACCAGAGTTCATGCTCCCAACTTTCTATTCCACTGCTTTTGTGTGTGGGATGCTGGGAGGAAGAGTTTGGAGCTGATCAACTCAAGCATGAGATCCAATTGAAGAAGCTTAGACAAACTGATTTTGCTTCTCTTTGAACATTTTGCTTAACAGTAAAAATATGGGTGATGGTGTCTGTAATCAAGGCCTGCCATAGGAAAAATTGTCAGCAAATGTTTATTTTCTCCTGTTTTAAAGATTTGATCTTTTTTTCCTCTTCAGTCACTTTCCTTCTTTGATGCTTCAGTCTAGTGACAACTCATCTCTCTCTCCAATGGTGCATTTTGGTTTCATTTGTAGTCAACCCATAATCCCAGAGATGAGATATCTCTTTCTGCAAAAAATAGTTTATCTTTAATATCAAGATCATATACTAACATTTTTCAATTACTTTCTAGTTTGGTAAAGAGACAGCTTGTCATTTAAAACTCCACCAAAACATCTATGTTCCACAGGCCTTCGAAGGATAAATGAGACCAAAGCATTTATGTTTCTGATTATGAGATGGTCCATTGTACTGTGGACTGCAGGGCCACACCATGTAATGCAATCTCTGTGTGTATATATGTGTGGGCCGGTGTTTTTGAAGGCCAGAGGACAACATCAGGATATAGGCGTCAGTTGCTTCTTTCCATACTTTATTTATTTGTTTGTTTGTTTGTTTGTTTGCGTGTATATGTATGCATGCAGGCACACGACTGTGCAGGTCAAAGGACAAGTTGCAGGAGTCAGTAGTCTGTTTCCAGCATGCAGGTTCCAAAAATCGAACTCAGTTCATCAAGCTTGGCAGCCAGTACCTTTACCCACCTAGCCAACTTGTCATCCATGTCTTACTTTTTGAGACAGGGTCTCTCACTGAACCTGGAGCTTACTATTTCGGCTAGACTGGCTGGCCACACTTTACTTATGAGTCATTTTCCAGACCCGTGGACTGGGACTCTTTAATCTCCCACATAGTCCTTCTCTCTCTTCTCATTGAATTTACTCTCCCTACCCCCTGGAAATCGTTTGATTCCCCCTTAAACAATAAAATGAATTTTTATTTATCAATTTATTTTTGTGTATAGGATGGTTTTGGGGTGAGCATGCCGCTGTGGATGTGTGGTAGTCAGAAGACAACTTCAGGAGTCAGTTCTCTCCTTCTACCATGTGAGTTCTGGGGATTGTGAACTCAAGTCATCTGGCTTGAGGGCAGGTTCCCTTACCCAGTGACCTCAACAGTTCCACTTGATTCCTTTTTAGGGCTGAAGGAACTGAGGCACACAAACACAGGAGTAGTATCTTACCTGTTAACGCAGGGCTCTTCAGAGCTGGTTAGGGCCTTTTCCTCCCAAGAGGAGTGGAAGCCTGTTAAATGCGCTGCCCATTTAATACATCCTTACACATGGTTCTGCATGAATCTTGTCATGACGACTGTTCCGAACAACTATGAGTGTGTTAGAAGGTACTCCAACATAGCAGTCTACTCATAGGCATTATTTTCTTTTGGGTTCTTTAACCATTCATAATATGCAACCAATAATGGTTTCATTGTAAATGAATTAGTGAACGCAGTTAGAATAATTTCTACCTATAGTTACCACCCTTGGGAATCTTTTATTCTCATTCCTTTGAAAGACTTCAGAATTCCTAACATAATGTAAGTTAAATTGGATTAGTTAAAAATGGTCACTGTCCCACACTAACACCTCTCAGTCACCAGCGTATGCTTCAGTATTTATAAGCCTTTGAATGTTACTATATACTAGCGGCAAATATAAGCATATCATCAATAGCCTTGAAATCAAAGGTCTCTAATAAATTTGCCTTGTACAAGTTCATAAGGCAATGCTACCATTTAACATAAAGATGAAGGGACTTGGGGATAGAGAGATGGCGCATTGGTTAAGAACACTTACAGCTCTTGCACATGACCCTGGTTTGGTTCCCAGCACCTACATGGCAGCATATAACCCCCTGTAACTCCAGTTTTGTGGGACCCAGCATCCTCTTCTGTCTTTCATGGACATTGCATGCATGTGGTGCACACACGTATACACAGGTAAACACTCGCATGCATAAAACAACAACAAATAAAGTCTTTTTAAAAAAGTGACTTAAAGTCACTGGTGTTGTGTGTGAATGTTCTTAATCAATGATAGGATTTCCCAAAGGAGAAAGCATTGTAAGAACTGGAAGAAAACCCATTACATTAAGATAAGCAGGAAAAGGTTTCCCGGTAGCCAAGGAGTGTAATTTAGTTTCCTCCCACTTGGATTTCCCTCTGGATTTCTCTCAGACAACAATGAAAAAAGTTAAATGCCTGCAGCCCACAACATCTTCAGTGGAGGCTGGCATGCTTCTCTGCTAGTTGTGTAAAAGACAGAACCTTCCCACATAGCCATAAACTCCGTGCGAATCAGAAAGACATGACATTCCCAGATGACAAAATATCAATGATTTTAATAAATGTTTGTCACAGTAAGATTATCTAAGCTCTGAGGAATCTGGCTGTTTCCCTGCACTTAAGTTGTACCATGTTGGGCAGTATGACATACGTGCACATTTAATACAGTAACAAAATGCACCACAATTTCTAAAACTTTAGGTCCTTTAAGTACTTGGCAATCGATTTGAAAGAAGTATGAGACTGCAATAATTTCTTCAAAGACAAATATTTGCTTCATTAATATAAAATATAGTTATTATTATTATTATTATTATTATTATCGGTCTTTTCGAGACAGGGTCTCTCTGTAGCCCCAGCTGTCCTGGAACTTGCTCTGTAGACCAGGCTGTCCTTGAACTCACAAAGATCCGCCTGCCTCTGCCTCCCAAGTGCTAGGATTAAAGGTGTGCGCCACCACGCCTGGCAGTTTTTATTTTTAGACAGCATCTCATGTATCCCAGGAAACTCCCTACATGGCTCAGGATGACCTTGAACTTCTGACCTTCCTGCCTCTACCTCCCAAGTGCTGGTATCATAGGTGTGCACCACCCTATGATGTGTTGGGAATCAAACTTAGGGTTTTCCGCCTGCTAGATAGGGCCACTCTGCCAACTGGGCTACACCCTCAGCCCCCAAAATATAAATGTCTCCATTCCATCTCCATGTACCATCGTGATGGTTCATTGTCACTGTCGACTGGACTGGATTTGGATCACCCAGGAGACACACCTCGCTGTGTCTGTGAGGGTGTTTCTGGAGAGGTTTAACTGAGGAGGAAGACCCAGCCTGAATGTGGGTAGGATTGAGTAAAGAAGAGAAAGTAGCTGAGCGCCAGTCCTCGGCTCTAGCCGCTTCCTGACTGAAGCTGCGTGGCGACCAGCCACTTCCCACTCCTGATTTCAAGCATTCCTTACCACGATCGACTGTATTTCTTTAAACTTTAAGCCAAAATAAACCCTTCCTTTAATTTTCATTTGTCAGGTACCTTGTTATAACAACTCATAACACAATCTCGCTCTCTCTCTCTCTCTCTCTCTCTCTCTCTCTCTCTCTGACTCGGCTAATCTTTTTATTTTTTATTTTTTGGTCTTTTCGAGACAGGTCTCCCTTAACCCCAGCTGTCCTGGAATTCGCTCTGTAGACTAGGCTGGCCCTTGAACTCACAAAGATCCGCCTGCCTCCGCCTCCCCCAAGTGCTAGGATTAAAGGCGTGTGCCACCACGCCCGGCTAAACTTCGTTGTCAACTTGACATACTTGGAAGAGGACCATCAATGAGAATTTCCTCCGTTGGACTGCTCTGTGGCCCTGTCTGTGAGGCATTTACTTGATTTTTTTTTTTTTTTTAATTAGTTTTTATTGATGCTTTGTGCATTTCATACATTTTTTTCAATTCAGTTCAGGCTTTATTTTCCTTCCCTCCCCCCCACCCCCACCCCCTCCCAGATCATGCATTCTGCCATAACGTCCTGCATCTTTCTCTCAGTTTTTTTTTTTTTTTCATTTTTAGCTATAAGTGATAATCATGAGTACAAGCATCCTTCATGCAAAACCTATCTGCAGGCTGGTGTTCCCAAACACCTACAGCCCCACCATCCAGTGGGGGATGACAGGTTGTTTGTTCAATCAAGTTGATCAAATGAGTGTCCAGCTATCATTGCTGTAGTTTCACCATTCACCCCAATCGCAGCCCTTACATTCTACCACGCCCCCTCTTCCGACAGATTGTTCCCTAGGCTAGAAAAGGGCACAGGTGGATGAGAGGTAAAACAGTCCACTCTCTCTGGAGGCTTTGTTGACTTGGACTCTGGTCAATTCTGGCTGTTTCCTTTCATGGCTGTAAAAATTTTATTTATTTATTTATTTATTTATTTATTTATTTATTTATTTATTTATTTAAATGCACTGTCTGCAATTAGGTTTGTGCACCCGTGTCGTGCAATGCCACGGAGATCAGAACAGGGTGTCAGATTCCCCTGGAACTGGAGTTCTCCTGGAATTGGAGTTACAGATGGTTCTCAGCCGCCATGTGGGTGTTGGGGATGGAACCCGGGTCCTCTGCAAGAGCGGTCAGCGCTCTTAACCGCTAGGCCATCTCTCCAGCCCCTGATTTCTAAATAATGTAAGCGGGTCCAGCCCAATGTCGATGGCGGGAGGGCAGCTCCTGTCCGGAGCTCCTGCCTTGACTTCCCTCCATGATGGATTGAATCCTGTAAGCTGAAACAAGCTCTTTCCTCCCCAAGCTGCTTTTGGTCATGGTGTTTATCACAGCAGCAGAGAAGCGAATGAGGACGGTGTGTCCCTGCATGTGCTCGTGTGTGCGGAAGTGGTCGGATGTGCCTGTGGCTGACGGCTGGTGTCTTCCTCCCTCGATTGCTCTCCATACTATTTTTGAGACAGGGTCTCTCACGGGACCTGGAGGTCAGTGATTCAGCTAGGCTGGCTGGCCAGGGACCTGCCTGCTTCCACCTTGACCCCTTGTTGCTGGGTTGTAGACACATGCCACTGTGCCCTGTTGTTCCACGAGTCTGGGGGACTCAGATCTGGTCCTCACGTTTACGTGGCAGGTACTTCACTGACTAACCCATCTACCCAGTCTCCACACGGTGGTATTTTGTCTGATTGTCAAATCGTATTGAAATCCTCCTGAAGATCGTCCCAGTATCTTGTAGCTCTGACAATTCACCATTCAGTTGAAGTGACAACATTATGAACAGACGCACTGAGCTTCCTAATGAGACCTCGGTGATTCTGATTGGCTAACAGTTATCTTCACACACATTCTGATTTCCACAAATGTTGACCATGAAAAGACTATGCTCTAGGGCAATGAAACACATATCATTGACCACTTGTTAACAGCATAACTTTTCTGTCAGGAGCATGTTCTGCTGTAGTTTGGTCTGTCACAGTCAGCCTTACCTCCCACATCCTGGTGTATGCTTGCATCTCCATGTAGATATGCATGCCTCTGTGCTTGCATCCTCCTGAGGATCTGCATAACCAGGTGTGTCTGTGTCCCTCTGTACCTGTATTTATGCATGTACCTGCATCCACGTGTGCATATGTCCTGATGCGTGTGTCTGCATCCCTGTGTGCATATGTCCTGATGTGTGTACCTGCATCCCTGTGTGCATATGTCCTGATGTGTATGTCTGCATCCCTGTGTGCATATGTCCTGAAGTGTGTACCTGAATCCCTGTGTGCATATGTCCTGATGCGTGTACCTGAATCCTTGTGTGCGTATGTCCTGATGTGTATGTCTGCATCCCTGTGTGCGTATATCCTGATGTGTATGTCTGCATCCCTTGTGCATACGTACTGATGTGTGCACTTGCATCCCTGTGTTCCTGTATCTCTGTGTGTCTGTATCCCTGCGTGCCTGTGTCCCTGTGTGCCTGTGTCCCTGAGTGCCTGTGTCCCTGTGTGCCTGTGTCCCTGTGTGCCTGTATCTCTCTGTGTCTGTATCCCTGCATGCCTGTATCTCTGTGTGTCAGTATCCCTGCGTGCCTGTGTCCCTGTGTGCCTGTGTCCCTGAGTGCCTGTGTCCCTGTGTGCCTGTATCCCTGTGTGCCTGTGTCCCTGTGTGCCTGTATCTCTCTGTGTCTGTATCCCTGCATGCCCATGTCCCTGCATGCCTGTGTCCCTACATGCCTGTGTCCCTGCGTGCATGTGTCCCTGTATGCCTGTATCCCTGTGTGCCTGTATCCCTGTGTGTCTGTCTCCCTGCGTGCCTGTGTCCCTGCATGCCTGTGTCCTTGCATACCCATGTCCCTGCATGACCGTGTCCCTGTCTGACCGTGTCCAGGTGTGCCTGTGTCCCTGCGTGCTTGTGTCCCTACATGCCTGTGTCCCTGCGTGCCTGTGTCCTGGTGTGCCTGTGTCCCTGCATGCCTTTGTCCCTGTGTGCCTGTATCCCTGTGTGCCTGTATCCCTGCGTGCCTGTGTCCCTGCGTGCCTGTGTCCCTGTGTGCCTGTGTCCCTGTATCCCTGTGGGCCTGTATCCCTGTGTGCCTATGTCCTGGTGTGCCTGTATCCCGGTGTGCCTGTATCCTGGTGTGCCTGTGTCCCTGTATCCCTGTGTGCCTGTATCCCTGTGTGCCTGTGTCCCTGTGTGCCTGTGTCCCTGTGTGCTTGGATCCCTGTGTGTCTGGATCTCTTCGTGTGTGTGTCTTCACTCCCCTGCATGCTTTCATGCTGTGTGTTCCTCTATCCCTGTGTATCTGCATCCCTGTCTGAGCTTGCATCCCCCATGTGCCTACATCCCGTGTGTTATTCTATCTCAGCATGTTCTTGTACATAGGTATGCTTCCATTTTCACAGCATAAATCCTGGAATGGCATTTGCTTGGGCAACATCATGCCCCTGCTACTGTCCTCATTCCTATTCTGCCATCTTTGAGCCTTCAGGACAAGAAGTATTTACTTCAGGCACCCTGGGCAGCAAGAAGGAGAATGTGACATGTGCAGGCTGGAGAGATGGCCCAGTAGTCAAGAGCACATACTACTCTTGCAGAGGTCCTGAGTACCTACAAGCATGGGCAGCTCACAGCCACCTATGACTAGTTCCAGGGGATCCAACTCCTTTGGCCTCCATGCACATACTTCAAAATACTAATCTTTCTTTGAAAAGAGAAGAGGGGCTGGAGAGATAGCTTAGCTGTTAAGGGCACCATCTGCTCTTGCAGAGCACCCGGGTGCATTTCTCAGCACCCACATGGTGGCTGACAACTGCCCTTAACTCCAGTTCCAGGGGATCTGACATCCTCTTCTGACCTTCATGGATGTTGCACTTAGATACTTGGAGGCCACGCTCATGCACATAAAATAAAAATAGTAAATTTTAAAACAGAAGAGAAATCATGTATGCAATTATACAAGTTTCCAAAGGCTAGAAATAAAGTCTAGCCAAACTAATGGGCAGGCCTGGCACACCAGGACTTGAAGTCTCTAACTCTTAGGCCAATGGAAATTTTCATCTCTACTTCTTCACTTTTCTCTGCAGAAGAAACCTTCAATAAATACTGAGATGACTTCAGCTCTGGTTCATTGGATAAGAACCCACACAGGTCAGAATGTAAGCAGAGGATCTGTTTTTTTGTTGATGTTTTGGGACAGGTTCTCTCTATGTAGCCCAGATTGATCTGGAACTCACAGCCCTCCTGCCTTGACCTCCTGAGTGCTGGGGTCATACATGTGCACCATCATTTCTGGTTTGTAGGACCCACCCAGGCTTCCCCAACATGTGGATTTTCTTTGCACCCTAGCAACGCTGGGTTCCCATGTCCATCTTAGTTGATCATGGTCAACTTCAAGCTGTCCCTACAGAGGAACTGTTCATGGAGTCATGTGCTCCACCTCAGAAAGATATTGCCAGAGACACAACAACTAGCCTACCTAGGTAGGAGTAATATGGCTGTGATCCTCATCCGAACCCCAGAAAGATGCTGCCTGGTTCTGGTTCAACGTCTATCAGTTAATCTCAAGGAAAAATTGGACGTCAGTTGGAGTCTAAGTGTGGAGACACCACCGTGCCTGGCTATCCTGTGCTGAAGAAGGAAGAGAGGGTATGGGTTTGCTTCCATTCTTAGTTTTGACATTGCTANTTCCCATGTCCATCTTAGTCGATCATGGTCAACTTCAAGCTGTCCCTACAGAGGAACTGTTCATGGAGTCATGTGCTCCACCTCAGAAAGATATTGCCAGAGACACAACAACTAGCCTACCTAGGTAGGAGTAATATGGCTGTGATCCTCATCCGAACCCCAGAAAGATGCTGCCTGGTTCTGGTTCAACGTCTATCAGTTAATCTCAAGGAAAAATTGGACGTCAGTTGGAGTCTAAGTGTGGAGACACCACCGTGCCTGGCTATCCTGTGCTGAAGAAGGAAGAGAGGGTATGGGTTTGCTTCCATTCTTAGTTTTGACATTGCTATTTTTTCTTGATGTGTTCCTGCACAAACCTGTTGTGCATAGTATGAATCCCTTAGAAACCCAAGAGATATTGAAGGGACCTACTGACAGCCCCCTAGCCTGCCAGCACTTCCCCTTGGAATTCCTTGATCTCATAAGTAATAAATACTATCAAATTAAGAGTGATAGATAAGAGAAGGTACCATGGGAGGTTTCGCACTGTTGTGCAGAGTCACAGCCCACAGCAGAATACTTCTGTCTTAGAGAGGGTCAGAGTGACAGACATATATGGTGACAGTGCCTGTAATTCCAGAATTTGGGAGGTAGGGCAGGACAATCACGAGTTCAAGGTCAGCCTTGGGTATATAGTGAGTACAAGGTCAGCCTGAGCTACTACACAAGACCCTGTCTCAATCATACAAGCAACAAACAAAACCCCCCAAACAACAGAAATTTGACCAGAGAGTTTCTTTAAGTCAGTACATTTGCACAGTGAGCCATGTCACAAGTTAAGTCAACCATGTCTTGGAGAATTTATCTCAAAGTGGCTCTTGTAATGGTGGTTGTAGGATAGATAGGACACTAGCCTCACAGTCTATTATAGACCCATGGCTAGAGCTGCTGGTTAGAGCCCTCAATGTGTTTACACTTTAAACTCTCCCTGTGTAAAACGTGATGTGAGCTGTAGCCTCTGTCCTGCTTACAAAGAAAATGGCACTTGGGAAATAAAGACGCCCACAGAATTATCAACACTCTTCCAATATGTCCTGGCTGAGAGCCAGGCCTATTATAATATTTCCGCCTTGACTACCCAAAACATTCGTTGCCCCCAAACCATTTTATACTGACAGCACATTTTTTTCTGCTGGCAGAGGCATAAGAAACCTGACCAGCTGTCTACGGCCCCACAGACTAAACAGCCACGTGTTTCCTGCCTTCATATAAGTGTGCCAGCGTGCTCAGAGAGGCACCCAATTCATAGCCAGCCTTCAGACACATGCCTGCTGGGGTGATGTGATTAAAAGTAGACAATCAAGGGCTGGTAAGATGACAGCAGGTACTTGCCGCCAAGTCTTATGACCTGAATCTGATCCCCAGGACCTATATGGTAGAAGGAGAGAATTGACTCCTGCACGCTGTCCTCTGACCTCTGTATGCACTGGTGTGTGTGAGTTCTCCCATCCCACAAAATAAATGAGAAAAAAGAGAAATAAACAGTCAACAGTCAACCACGTGCCTACCTCTAACACTCCTTCCCAGAGTTTTGGGGTCCATGGGAGATCTTGAAGGCAAATCCCTCACAGGTGGGCTGTTGGAGAATAGTGGCTGAGTTCCTCAAAGGATATCAGTGACTGGATGTGTCACTGGCTGTTTCTTCCAGTGGGAGAACGTTCTAGAACCAAGTCCTTTCTGACTCTCCAAGCTGCATCTTTGTGGGAATAGGAAAAGATGAGCTTCAAAGATGCTGGGAGTTGAGGGGAACTGTGTTTATTCTACACTTCTCTCTGCTCACAAAGAGAACAGGTAGAGACAGGTAGACTACATACATGAAAGCATGAAAAGAAGATTCATCTGAGAGGAGACGGGGTGGGGTCTTAATATGTAAAAGTCTCAAAGCGTCAATGATGCACTGGAAGCTGTAGGATGAAATAAATGTCTCCTCCTCCTCGTTGCTTTTGGTCCTGTTTTTTTTTTTCAGTGCAGCAGAAAGCTGACTAGAACAGGGACACACATAGACACACACACACAGATGGGTAGGACTTACAGAAATGTACCAAGAAATAGATAAGGATAACTTACATCAGCATTAACATTATTTTTGTAAAATTTTTATTGAAGTTTTGTGTATTTCTTACAAACATCTTAATCCTCTTTGTAGCCCCCTTCCCATGGACACCCTCCCAACCCCCCTCCCCCCAATCTTTTCTCTGTAAAACTGTAAGAATGTGTATTTGTTACTTTTGTTGTTGCTGTGACTAAGAAGCAACTTAAAGGGAAGAATGCTTTATTTTGGCTCACAGTCTTAGGGAATACGCTCATTTTGACAGGGAAGGCCTGGAGGCAGGAGCATGAGTCACATTGCGTCTTTAGTCAGGGAGCAGTGAGCAGAGAGGAAGTGCACCTGGGTTATACAACTTCAAGTCCTACCCCAGTGACCTATTTCCTTTAGTGAGGCCCCACTTCCTAAAGGTGCCACAATGGCTCAAAACAGTACCACCAGCTAGTGATGGTGTGTTTAAAGACATGAGCCCATGGGGGACATTTCACATTCAAACTATGACAGGATGCTTAGAATTATTTTATATAGGCTAAAGAGCCCCATCTTATTTACATTATTGCTTTTTTCTGCAAACTGTTTCTTTATGGAAAAATGTTTTTTCAACACAGTGGGGAGATACTAGACAGGAATGCACCTTGATCCTGTCCTGTAAATAAACTTCATTTTGTACAACATTTAAATGAGTGCTAGCAAGCTCAGAATTAACCTAGTAGCTTGATTACTCTGTTTTGAAATCCAAAGGGGGGGAGAACAAGATCTTTTTCCAACTGTAGCAGTAAGCCAGGTCCTTCTGAGCATGTGCAGAAAGTGACCAGACTCTGTGTGTGTGTGTGTGTGTGTGTGTGTGTGTGCGTGCGCATGCAAGTGCCAGTTAGCATGTGACTGTGTGTGAGTGTGATGGACACCTGTGAGTGGCATGTTTCAGTTCCACATACAGGGCTATCACACAGTCAGTTCTCACTATTCACTAGGAATGTTGAACATGGCCAGGAATTTCCCCATCTCTGGGAGTTGACTTCCTCTGATCGTTGTTACATAGGCATGTCATGCATGGTCTAGGATGTCTCTGGGGAACCATCACCCACATTGTGAGCTGCTGTAGCATTGGGCTGCGTCTTTCCTCTTGTCCTGGGGAACTTTTCCATTAGTGGTTCTCCAAATTCTTGGTTTCAGGACCCCTTGACAGTCACACTCATATAGGCTGATGGTTATCTTTAATTGTCAACCTGACAAATTTAGACTAATCTGGAAAGAGTCCTAACAGGGGCTTGTCTATATTGGGTTGGCCCATTCGGGATTGTCTTAATTGATATGGAAAGACCGAGCCTACTGTGAGTGGTACCATTCCCTTGGCAGGTCCCAAACTGTTTAAGACGGGAGAAATCAAGCTGAGCATAAGTAAGCAATGCATTCATTCTCTCTACTCTTTTTTTTTTTTTTTTTTTTTTT
>VZQC01011653.1:837781-873201 GCA_009823505.1 Rhizomys pruinosus | reverse complement strand
AAAAAAAAAAAAAAAAAAAAAAAAAAAAGAAGAAGATAGTGTCTGTCTGGCTCAGAGGACAGTTCTATACAGCATTTCTGTGTGTGTGTGTGTGGGGGGGGTACATGTACCACAGCACAGGTAGAGGTCAGTTTTCTCCTTCTCCATGTAGGTCCCAGGGATTGAACTTGGGTTGTCTGGTGGTTGTAAGTGCTACTGTAACTCTTTCCGCTATCTTGCCAGGCCAGGCTTTTAATTTTCAACAGCTATGGTTAGTGCTGAGCCATAGAGCCTGGCTTCTTGGAGTCCGAGTTTGCAGGAATTCTACTGCAAAGAACGTCAGCTCCATTGTCCAGTACTTAGTTTACACTTGGATGTATTTCTTTGGATCTCTTTGTATACTTAGCGCCAGCCTCTACTTTTCCTATCATCTGTGTTGACTCAGCAATTCCTGCAGGTTAGCAGATTTACCTTCCAAAAACGTACACAGGCTCATTGTAATGAATAATGGGACTTTCTGGAATGGGAGAAAATATGCCCTGTGTATCTGACTGCTGTGGAAGGCCCCGGGCCCGCTGCAGCCTCCTTCAGGAGCAAGGCCAGACAGGGGGCCTCACCGAAGTCTGGGGGCAGACACGGAGGAGAAGGGGCAGAAATTAGCAAAGCAGGGTGTGATTCTTCTGCCCCTGGAAGCCCACAAACACACTAAACAAGAGATAACTGGCCGGGTGTGGTGGCGCACACCTTTAATCCCAGCACGGGGGTGGGGGGTGGGGCAGAGGCAGGTGGATCTTTGTGAGTTCAAGGCCAGCCTGGTCTACATAAGTGAGTTCTAGGCCAGCTGGGGCTACAGGGAGACCCTGTTTCAAAAAGATAAAAAAAGAGAGAGAGAGAGAGAGAGAACGGTTGCCATTTCCTTTGGAACCGGCTGGAGAGAAGCTCCTTCTGGCCACTGTTGCACTGGCCTAGTGGCCTTCCCTGAGCCTTGGAAACTGGTCATCCACTGAGGGCAGTCCGCTGCGAGCTGTTGCTTACTGAGGGCAGTCTACACTTTTAGGCCTAGCTGAGTGTCCTCCAGTCTTCTAGCCTGTGTTCTTTGCCTCTTTTCATATGTGATTTTTCACAAACTGAGTTTCCCTGAACATAGACTGTTCCTCACCACATTTAAACAATGATCACTCTGGGGTGAAGAGATGGCTCAGCAGGCAAGGGCAAAGGCTGCTCTTGCGGAGGAGCCAGGAGCCAGACTTGGTTCCCAGCACCCACGTGGCAGCTAACCATCCAGAACTCCAGTTCCGGTGGATTCAACGCCCTCTTCTGACCTCTCCAGGCATTGCCCAACACACACACACACACACACACACACACAAATACATTCATACACAAAGTAAAAATAATAAATAAAATACTTTAAAATAATCGTGTTATTTTTTAAATTTTTATTTTATTTTTTAATTTATTTTTTAATATTATTTTTTAAAGTGTGGCAAAATAGACATAACATCAAATTGACCATCATGATGGAAGTGGATGGTCCAGTAGTGTTAAGTACACACTGCTGTGTAATCATGTCCACCTTCCATCTCCAGAACCATATCTTTTTGTAAAGTTGAATCTCTGCTTCTCAGGCCCTGGTATCCACCAATTTACTTCCTGTCTCTACAAATTTACTATTTCAGGGACCCCCATACACATGGAGTCTTATGATACTTTTCTTTTTGCAACTGGATTATTTCAGTTTTGTTCTTTGAAATGCTGAACATATTCTGCATGTGTTGGTGCTGTATTCTGTGCTGGGTGGTCTCCATATTTTAGCCATTGTGAATGATGCTATTATCAAGGACCCAAACACCTCTTTGAGACCTCATTTTTTTGGTCTTTTTGAGACAAGGTCTCCCTGTAGCCCCAGCTATCCTGGAACTCGCTCTGTAGACCAGGCTGGCCTTGAACTCACAAAGATTCACCTGCCTCTGCCTCCCGAGTGCTAGGATTAAAGGCGTGCGCCACCACACCGGGTGAGATCTCACATTTGAGAGAAGAGAGGAGATGATGAGAAGGCAGGAAGACATCTAATTGGAGGGAGGAAGAAGGGAGGGGAATAGCACACATGTGAAGGGAAGGCGGGGAGGGGGGTACTGGGTGGAGGAAGGGGACCAGTGAAGAGGAAAAGGAATGAGAGAGACAAAGAGGAGATAAGATGATGTATATGTCTGAAATGCCATGAAGGGGCTGGAGAGATGGCTCAGTGGTTAGGATCGTGTACTGCTCTCCCAGAGGACCTGAGTTCAGTTCCCAGCACCTATGTCAAGTGGCTCACAATCACTTGTAACTGCAGCCCCGGGGGATGGATACAGCACCCTCTTGTGGCCTCTGCAGTCACCTGCATAAAACACACACACACACACACACACACACACACACACACACACTCTTTAAAAAATGTCCTAAAGAAACCCCTTATTTCATTTGCTAAATAAAACAATTTTTTGATTGATTTATTTTTATTTTACATGTATGAGTGTTATGCCTGCATGCATCCTGAGTCCTGGTTTCAAGTGAGCACGCATTTCTTCAAACGTAGAGCTGTGGGTAAAGCACTTGCTGTGTCCAGCAAGGCTAATGACCAGAATTTGGATCCCCAAACCCTATATTTCCAGGTGGGTGAGGTGGCCCACGTACAAGCCGGCCTTGAAATGAGGAAGCAGGGGATCTCCAGAGCAAGTTGGCTAGCAAAGTAGCCCTACTGGTGAGCTCTGGGCTCGACTGAACAGAGTAGAAGAGGGATGGAGGATGAGTCTCATCAACTTCATGCATTCACACACATGTGCACACAAGTGCTTGTGCACCCCCCATGTAACCACACACACAAAAGCCATGCACACACATATGAAGACGGCAAAAAAGTAAAGTGGGGCCGGGCATGGTGGCGCACACCTTTAATCCCAGCACTCGGGAGGCAGAGGCAGAGACAGGCAGATGTCTGTGATTTCAAGGCCAGCCTGGTCTACAAAGCGAGTTCCATGTCAGCTAGGGCTACAGGGGGACCCTGTCTCAAAAAAAAAGAAAAGTTAAGTGAGGAGATCCTTGCAACTAGTTTGTATAAACAGTGCTGTGTGCATGTCCTGAGGTGGGATCTGTACTGAATCCACCTGCAGAGAGGCTGCTACTCAAGGTCTTAGAGCTGCTGCTGCGGGGTAGGGAGAGTGAGGGTGGCAAGGACGGTTCTGAAGACATTGATTCAGAAATAGAGGAAAACCCGTGTGGAAATGTCCAAATGCTTCAGATAGTTCCTTCCGTGGACACTTTCTCTGTGAACCCTCTTGTTCCTTTAGGAATGGGCACAGCTTTCTCCCAGACCTTGAGGATCCTTCTTAGGAATGCCCTGAGACTGCTGGGCACCCAGCATTCCATTTTGAAACAGCCATATTGATTTTTCTGTGTCTTGACTGGCAGAGCCCTCCAGGCTCTGTTGACACAGCAGAGCGCTCACGGTGCCGTTTCCACACCTCGTGTGCAGTGCGCTGCGCCAGCTCTTCATGCCTGGGTTAGGAGGCTGCAGGATCTCTGCAGAGGACCTGTGCATTCCTGGTCCATGTGTGCAGGCTGGGGACAGGTGAAACTGACTGGAAGTCGTGCATGGAGAGAGTCCCTGGCTCTTTATCATGCTAGAGAAAGGCAGACAGCTGCTGCACCAGTACTATGGTTCACTTGTCTTTGCCGCTCAGATCTGTGTTGCTGGCCACAGTTACTCTGGCTGGAGAGGGCAGGTGGCTGCCACCAGCTCCTGCTGAGACACCGACGTCCAGGTGATGAACTCTTTCCTGCAGTTCTGGTGGCTTGGCCAGAGCTCAGCCAGGTAGAAGGAGGCAGCTCAGCCAGAGACATTGTGGCTGTGCCTGTGCCTGGCTGGGATTCCTGCACAGCCTCACCTCCTGCAGATAGCCCTATCTCCCCACCCCCAAATGTTCCTCCTCCTTCTTACCGCAACCCCAACTCGTTCTCCACCACCAGGCATCTCTGTCTCTGAGAAATACAAATGTGGTCATCTCACCTTAAAGAGAATAAAGGAATTTATACATATATTTTTTTATCAGTCTCTGGGACAACTGTAGGTCCTGTCGTTTACATGTGTTTGTATAGCTGTGTATATCTTTTTGTTTTGTTTTTTTGTCTTTTCGAGACAGGGTCTCTCTGTAGCCCTAGCTGTCCTGGAACTCACTCTGTAGACCAGGCTGGTGCCACCACACCCAGTTGTATATGTCCTTTTTATGTTTGGTGATAAAGTTACATATTCTTCATGGGATGAACTTTTTGTTATTTTTGAGACAGGGTGTCCATGTAGTTGTGGCTGTCCCAGAACTCGCTCTGTAGGAGATGTGAGCCAAATAAACCCTTTCCTCACCAAGTTGGTATTGGTCAGAGTGTTTTGTCACAGCAATTGAAGACAAAATAGAACTCAGACACTAGAGTGAGTACATTCACCTGCTGGGCCATCTCACCAGCCTCATGGCCCATAATTTAAGGACCCGAGGTCTGGGCAAAGTTCCTTTTTTTTTTTTTCAAGGCTTTTGGAGGCCAGGACGCTGGTGACTTCAGGTTGTCTGGAGATGAACAGGCACCGAGCGCCCTGTCCTGGATCTATAATGCCAGGCCTTTTAGAAAGGACTAGGGAGTTGGCGCGGTCCTATGAATGAAAGGACTGGGGGAAACAGCAGAAAGAAGGTTGAAAGCTTTTCCTCGAAGAACTTTGGAGAGAGAACCAGGCAAGCTCCTGGGCCAGTCATCACAGCCTGGGATAAAGTCCCTCCCTGTGAAGTCAAGAGACTCCAGCTGCAAAGCAAACTGATATGCAAGCTTGTTTTCAGATGAGTGAGCTGGGATCTAATTTACATAAATCTCTCTTTTGTGGCCCATTTATTCTGCATTCTCGCATCCTTCCGCAGGCTGATGCCATTCAGCTGCTTCCGATGATGATGACGACCGATGTGTTCTCAGCCTGGACTTCCCAGGGCTAAGAACAGCTTCTTATATTTGATGTTCCCAAGGTTTTGCCAAAATTTTACAAACTAGAAGAGTGGATCAGAACTATGCTGGGACAACAGGGGAAAACGTATGTCTTGGGGGACACTTGTCTTCCAAGGCAATTAATTAGGCCAATGAACATTTCTGGATGCCTCAAAGCATTTTGCATTGAGATTGTTATCAAACATTGATTTGGTGAAAAGTAATAAATTGAACTTTCCCTCAGGGTCCTATTGCAGGTGCTGGGGACAGAGTAAGGAATGAAATGGACAGTCTGTGTGCCCTAAAAACCCTCACATTTTAGTGGGACCCCTAACTGTCTCTCTCTGTGTCTAGATCTACAGATACTAATAAGTATTTTACACATGCTCATGATAAATAGGAAGGTTTATATAAAGTGGAGAAATTCTAAATTTCGGCTGTTCAGCATGATAGTCACTAGACATAATGGGCTATTTTAATATACTTTTTTTTTTCCTTTCTTTGGTCTTTTTGAGATAGGGTCTCCCTGTAGCCCCAGCTGTCCTGGAACTCACTCTGTAGACCAGGCTGGCCTTGAACTCACAAAGGTCCACCTGTCTCTGCCTCCCAAGTGCTAGGATTAAAGGCGTGCACCACCACGTCCGGCTGGCAATATACATTTCAATTAATTGTGATAAAACTTTAAAAAACAGTTCTTCGGTCTCACCAGCCATTTCAATTTTTTGGCTATCACATGTGGCTATTGGCCACCAGGCTGGACAATAGTAATACATTTCTGCAATCATGGAAAGTCCACTGAACAACACAGCTCCTGCATGATAATTCCATTCTGTTTTGCTATTAAATCTATAACTATATTATTATGATATGTTTTTATATTTTTATACTTGTCCTAAAGAAATGACTCACATGATTATGCATCGTGACAAATGTCACTATCCCAGGGGAGGCAGCAAACTAGACACCCAGGAGAGCCAACAGTGTGGCTTCAGCTTGAGTATGGAGGACCGGGACGCAGGAGCTTGCACGGACCAGGTCTTGACCAAGATACTAGAGGCCCAGGACGAGCCGATGTTTCCATGGGGAGGAGGAACAAGCTGGTACTCCAGTCAAAGGTCACCATGCACGAGGCTGCTTCTTATCTCAGACCTTCAACAGCAGAATGAGCCCTGTGCCAGCTTTCTGCCACTGTGACAAAACACCAAAGACAATCACTCTGAGAGGAGAAAAAAAAAACTACTTTGATTCATGGTTTCAGAGGTTTTGTTTTTGTTTTTTTTTTAATATTTATTTATTTTATTATGTGTATGAATGTACTGTCTGCATGTAGGTCTGTGCACCCGTGTTGTGCAATGCTGCGGAGGTCAGAAGAGGGCTTCAAAGTCCTCTGCAACTGGAGTTAAAGACGGTTTTCAGCTGCCATGTGGGTGCTGGGGGTCGAACCCGGGTCCTCTACAAGAGCAGTCGGCACTCTTAACCACTAGGCCATCTCTCCGGCCCCAGTTTCAGAGTTTTTAAAAGTTTTATTTATTATTTTTATTTTACCTGTATGAGCATACTGCGTGCATGTATGTAACTGCACCCATGTCGTGCAATGCCCAAGGAGGTCAGCAGAGGGCATCAGATCCCCAGGAATTGGAGTTATGGATGATTGTTAGCTGACCTGGGTGCTGGGATTTGAACCTGAGTCCTCTGCAAGAGCAGTCAGTGCTCTGAACTGCTGAGCCATCTCTCCAGCCCTCTTCTTTTGTAAATTTAAATTTTAGGTTGGGCATGGGGGCGCATGCCTTTAATTGGCAGTTGGATCTCTGTGAGTTCAAGGCCAGCCTAGTCTACAGAGCAAGCTGGGACTAAAGGGAGACCCTGTCTCAAAAATACCCCCCAATTTTTTAATTAATTAATTAATTAATTAATTATTTTTAATTTAGAGGTGCACTGGCCAGGAATCAAGCCCAGATCAACTGCTTGGAAGGCATTGATGCTCACCACTATACCACCATCTCTCTCTTTTTTTAAGATTAATTTTTTAAATGTATGTGTACATGTGCGTGTCTGTGTATGGGTATGTAAACATGCATGTGGGTACCTGTGGTGGCCAGAAGAGAGCAATGGATCCCCTGGAGTAGGAATCACTCAGTGTGGGTCCTAGGAACTGAACTCTGGTCCTCTGAAAGAACAGTGCATATTCTTAACTGCTGAGCCATCTCTCCAGTCTTGGGTTCAGAGGTTTGGGCCCATGGGCTCTGGCTTCATTGCTTTGAGCCTGTGATGGGGCAGGGCATGGTGGTGGGGAGAACATGGAGCAAAGCTGATCACCTCCTGGTGGCAGTAGGAGGGGGGTTTCAATGTGCCTGTTAAGGGCACGCCACCACTGATGTTAACTTCTTCCCACTCAGCACACCTCATGAAGGCCCCACAGGCTGGGGGACCAAGCCTTTAGTACATGGCTTTGGGGAGGCATTTAAGCCCTGTGATGGTTAATCCTGGGTGTCAACTTGACTGGACTAAGGAGCAAATAAGAGAAAAAGGATGTTCGGATTGGACCACCTCAACCCAGATGGCCCACCCCAAATGTGGGCATTACCTTCTGCTGGCAGACAGTATAAAAGGCCACGGCAGAGGGAGCTGGTTCCTTTTTTCCTGCAGCTTGCCTCTCTCACTGGTGAGTTTGTCTTGCTGCTGTGATCAACCCTTCGGATCCCAGAGTGTACTGAGACCGGCAGATCTCCTGGAATCCATCGGGCCTTCAGCACCAGATTGGGACTACTGAGACATCCAGCCTTGCGGACTGAGCAGTTCCCTGGATTCTCAGCCTCTCCAGTGCAGCACGGCTACTGTTGCGTGAACTCTGTCACGTGAGCAAATCAATAAATTGTATATAGCTATATATTCATCCCGTTGCTTCTATTTCTTTACAGAACCCTGACTAATACAAGCCCCAAATTACATCAAGGCTCATCTGCTTAGGAGACAACGCATTAGACCCATCCTGTTAATCTTGGGCTGGGGAGATGGATCAGTGACTAAAGCACTTGCCACTCAAGTGTGAGGACTGGAGCTCAGATCCCCAGAACCCACGTAAATGCATTGTGAGTTCCATGGCCTGCCTGTGATGAGGCCAGGATTCTCAGAGCAAGACTAGCCAAACAGGTGAGTCTGGATTTGACTGAGAGACCCTGCATCAGTGAAAAGGCGGAAGAGACAGTGAGGATGACTCTCATCGTCAGACCACATGCATGTCCACTCATATGCATGTGCACCCTTGTGCTCACGTGCACCCACACACATGTAAACACGTATACATGCACAAACCACCCACTCCATAAACACACATGAAAATGGAAAAAGAGGGCTGGAGAGATGGTCTAGCGGTTAAGAGCGCCAACTGCTCTTGCAGAGGACCTGGGTTCAATTCCCAGCACCCACATGGCAGCTGAGAACTATCTTTAACTCCAATTCCAGGGGAATCCGATACCCTCTTCTGACCTCTGAGGCATTGCACGACATAGGTGCACAAACCTACATGCAGACAGTACATTCATACACATAAAAAAATTAAAAAAGAAAATTTATTAAAAAAAGAAAATGGAAAAAGAAAAATATCAAGCTTATTCTGAACACCCTAGAGATACCCTAATAACACTGGACCAAATATTGAGGAACTAACTTTAATTCTTAGCAATACTAACAACTGTGATATTTTCAAGCAGTGTCAGCCCATTTCTAACCGGTCTGCCAACTAAAATTTCACTTCTAGTTTTATTTCATTTCTATGGGAGTACATTTTGAAGACAGAGTGAATCGCAGCTTCCACATAAAATTATGTGAATGAAATTTTTTTTTGTTGTTGTTAGTTTTGAGACAGCGTCTCCCTATAGCCACAGGTGGCCTGGAACTCACTCTGTAGACCAGGCTGGTCTTGAACTCACAGAGATCCTCCTGCCTCTGCCTCCCAAGTGCTGGGATTAAAGGCATGTGCCACCATGTCCGGCTTAAAGATGGTTCTTAGCTGCCATGTGGGTGCTGGGAATCGAACCTGGGTCTTCTGGAAGAGCAGTCAGCACTCTTAACCAGTGAGCCATCTCTCCAGCCCCAATGAATGAAATCTTAAAGCATTTCCTTGAGTTAGCATCGAGTACAGTAAGATGGAAGGACTTGAGAGTCATGATACATTACATAGATTCAAGTCTTGCCAGCCAGTCCAACATGTCTGAGTTTTAGCTTTCCCAACTCTGAAACAGGACAGTAACACCTCCCTCACTGTTACTGTAAAAAAAAAAAAAAAGGAACAAAAATAGTGTACTCAGCCAGGTGTGGAGGTGCATGCCTAATCCCAGAACTCAGGAGGCAGAGGTAGATGGATCTCTGCGAGACTGAGGCCAGCTTCATCTATGTAGTGAGTTCCAGACCAGCTGGGGCTACAGGAAGACCCTGTGACAAACAAACAAACAAACAAACAAACAAACAAACAAACAATAGTGTAATCAAAGTTGCTCTTCCATCTCTTTATATAACTAAAAAATTGATTTTAAGAAAGGGGTTCCGGGGCTGGAGAGATGGCCTAGAGGTTAAAAGCGCTGACCGCTCTTACAGAGGACCCGGGTTCGATCCCCAGCACCCACATGGCGGCCGAGAGCCGTCTGAAACTCCAATTCCAGGAGAACTCCAGTTCCAGGAGAATCCGAGACCCTCTTCTGACCTCCGCGGCATTGCACGACACGGGTGTACAGACTTGCATGCAGACAGTACATTCATACACATACAGAAATAAATAAAATAAATAAAAAAAAATTAAAAAAAAAGAAAGGGGTTCCTTATGAATGACAAGGGACATCCCTCAGGAAATCTAGAGGAGCTTAGGAAGCCTGCCGGGAACCAGCCTAATTACATTGCAGTTTACCAAAATGTTCCATGATAGATTATCGGAGCTTGAAATTCAAGAAGAAAGAACTTGTTCGTAAAGCATTTGGACCTAGGAAACTGAGAACTTTATAAAAACACAAAGCTATTAGACATTTATTCCTTTGTGCCATTCTGCTTAGTATGTCAGAGATTAAATCACATTTAATGGCTTTCTGTTATTACCACACCATCCAACCACATTTCCAGTCCAATAACTCACTCTCTATTGCAGTCATTACATCTTGCTTGGAGGAGAATAATTTGGCTTCACTCAGAAAAGACACGCTGGTCTGTGGCACTCCCTCCAATGTCACCTATAAAAGATTCTGATTTTTTTCAACTTAATATGACCTTTTCTCTGTAAGGAATAAAAATGTGTTCATCAACTAATCTCAGAGCATTTTCTTTCTGAAAATGAGCACGTGGCTCTATGAAGAGACTTCCTTATTACATTAACACAGAGAAAATGGCTGAGTCACTGGTGGTTTGTGATTCATGGACACAGAACAGTGCGTCAGTTGGACCCTGGGTACTGATTGTAGGTATGACAACAGGGCACAGACCTCTGCTTTGGTAACAGGGGATTGGGACAGTGTGTGGGATGCAGAACAGGACCCAAGAAGGGAAACTCTGTTGGCCAAGGAGATAATTTTATTTGGCTGTCCACAGAGTTGCCAGCAAAAGGAAGAGGAGTTTTGCTGGGATACTCAAAAGACCTAAGGGGATGTTAGACTGAAACTCCTAGAACAAAGCATTGATATAATAAAAGGGATGACTGAAACAAGTCAGATGTTAGCCAGGAAGAGAAGACTAGAGTCTGTGATAAATTTCCACACCTCTATTCGAAGTCTTTGCTGGGGCTGGGGATATAGCTCAGCTGGTATAGTGCTTGTCCAGTGGTCACAAGGCCCTGGCTTCAAGCCCCAGCACCACATCAACTAGATGTAGCAATGTATACCTGTAATCCCAGCACTTTGGAGGTGCAGGGGGTAGGATCCTAAATCCAAGGTCATCTTCTTGTTGGAGGTCATTGCTACTAGACTGCTTGACACTAAATCCAGAATGTTTGTATATAACCTGAATGGTGGTTCTGTGTGGTATGCATGGTGGGATTTAACTCAAGGGCCCAACATATGTTCACCAAGGGGAAACGATCTTTTTGTTGGTTATGCTCACAGCTCGTTTAGTTATTTTCATTGCTATGATAAAACATTATGATCAAAGCCGGGCGTAGTGGCGCACGCCTTTAATCCTAGCACTCAGGAGGCAGAGGCAGGCGGATCTCTGTGAGTTCAGAGTGAGCTCCAAGCCAGCTGGGACTAAAGGGAGACCCTGTCTCAAAAAGACCCCCCCCCCAAAAAAAAACCCATTATGATCAAAAGCAATTTATGGAAGAAAGCATTTATTTTGGCTTAAGGTTGCAGAGGGGAGTCCATCTCGGTGGGGAGGCTTGACGGTAGGAGCAGGAGGCTGAGAGATCACATCTTTAACCACACACAAAAAGCAGAGAGAGTGAACTGGAAGTGGATCCAGGTCATGAAGTCTCCAAGCCCACCCACAGCGATGCACTTCCTCCAGCAAGGCTCTGCCTTCTAAGGCTTGAAAACCTCCCCAAAGAGCGCCATCAACCTGGGGGCCAAATGCTCAACCCACTACACAGTTGTTAACTGATTAACTTCCCTTGTCTTCCCCTGTCTGTCCATCCTTCAGTCTTTGTAATTAAATTTAGGGTGTCTTGGGAAATTTTCCTTCCTGCCTGCTTTCTTTTATCTGAGACAGGATCTTCCAAACCCCAGGCTAGCCTCAAAATCTGTGTAGCTGAGCACGGCCTTGAATTCCTGACCCTCTTCCCTCTGACTTCCCAAGTGCTAAGATGGCGGGTGAGCTGCCATACTTGGCCTATCTATCTGTCTGTCTATCTATCTATCTATCTATCTATCTATCTATCTATCTATCTAATATTTATTTATTTATTTATTTATTTATTTATTTATTTATTTAATTTAAAGACAGAGTCTCATGCAGCCCAGGCTGGTCTCAAACTTGATCTGTAGATGAGGATGACTTGGAGCTTCTGATCTACCCATCTTCACCTACCTGAGTGCTAGAATTACAGGCATGTGCTACCATGCCTGGTTTATGTGGTTGTGGGTCAGACCCAGGGTTTGGTGCATACTAGCAAGTTCTACCGACCAAGCCACATCCCCAGGCCTGGAAATTGTCTTTTTACCAGAGGATGTGAGAAGCATTTTGATAGACACGGTTTTGTTTGTTTGTCTGGCAGTACTGGGGATGGAATTCAGGGCCCTGTGCATGTTAGACAAACACTCTACCATTGAGCTACATCCTCAGCAATGAAAGTTTTATGGAAGCGGCACAAGCACGAATCAGTAAGATGTGGCCTTGTTTATGGAATCTCGAAAACAAAGCCATTCAAGTCTTAGATTAACAAAATAGAACAGTTCTTTTCAACACAGCACTTAGAAAATGGGAATATTCATTCCTAGGAGAATAATGCAAGGAATCTAATTGGGTTGGAGAAAGCTAGAGGGATGGCAAACATTTAATAAGCGTCGCTGTGTGGGGTACTGAATATATCATTCTTGTTAATCTTCAGCACTCCTGGGAGTTGCTGAGAAGCACGGATCGGCAGGAGCTGATAAAATGATGTCGCCTTGTTTAGTGATAACGCTCAGGAGGGGGCCATAGCACCGTACAAACATGGGACCCGTTTCAGAGCAGGAAGGGATTGGTTTTGTCATCTTGCACACACAGCTTCACGGAATGCAAATGAGCTTCTCTGGAGCTTGATTCAGTGATCTTATGCAAATTAGCTATGTGCAGCAGGTGAATGTGGAAGAAAATACAGCGAGCTGTGCTTTTTATTTTATTATTGTTATTGTGTATATTAGGTATGGTGTATGTATACACATTCGTGTGTGTGTGTGTGTGTGTGTGTGTGTGTGTGTATTAATGTGCATGTGAGGGGGCACGCTTAGGCACCAGCTCAGGAACCTGAGACTCTACTTGGTTATGTACACCTGTCTCCTTTTCTTAATTTTATTTTATGTGTATGAGTGTTTTTCCTCCATGTATGTAAGTGCACTCACGTGTGCAATGCTCACAGAAGCCAGGAGATACCCTGAAACTGGAGCTAGGGAAGGTTGTTAGCCACCTTGTGGGCAGTGGGAATCAGATCTGAGTTCTCTTCAAGAGCAGCCAGCGCTCTTTTTTTTATGGTTTTCTTTTTTTTAATATATTTTTTTAAATTTTATTTCTGTATGTGTATGAATGTACTGTCTGCATGCAGGTGTGTGCACCCGTGTCGTGCAATGCCGTGGAGGTCAGAAGAGGGTGTTGGATTCCCCTGGAACTGGAGTTCTCCTGGAATTGAAGTTTCAGATGGTTCTCGGCCGCCATGTGGGTGCTGGGGATCGAACCCGGGTCCTCTGTAAGAGCGGTTGGCGCTCTTAACCGCTAGGCCATCTCTCCAGCCCCACAGCCAGTGCTCTTAACCACTGAACCATCATCTCTCCAGTCCCATCCCTGTCTTCTGATAATGCACATGGAAGCCCGGCTCCTTTATCTGCATGCACTATGCACACAGCTCTCACCTCAGGGCCCCACTTGCACAGGGCTCCCCAAACCCTTCTGCGAACAATAGGATCCATTTCTCCTTCCTTTAGTGACCAACAAACTTGAACAGTTTCTGTCCAGATGTATTCCCAATATATCTGGGAGGAGCAATCTGGCCTGAACGGCTTTGGGAAGCCCAGACATAACAACTACCAGTCAACAGTTAAAATCAGTTATATAGAATAATAATTGATAACATGATAAAATAATGTTTCCAATATGTTTTTTGAAAAAAAATAACAAAATAGTTTTTATCTTATAATATGGAGTACTGGGTAGAGTTTCTTGACCATCTAATTCTAAAGCCTCTGGGTTTTTTTGTATCAGATACAATTTTCAGTATAATTTATATAATTGTATAATTCCAGTGGCCTCTCCTGTGTAGAGATCTTGTGGTCTGCTTTCTATCTAAGAACACTTGAAGTAGTCCTCTGACTTCCACATGTACCAGGTATCATCCACACCTGCACACATACAATGCACACAAAAATATAAAAGGGCTCATACAGCAATCATCTTACTAAGCCATCTCCCCTGCCCTCGTTTGTGGAGTCTTACCTGTTTTCTGTCTCTGTTATTCTGCTTGTTTTTTATTTTTTTGAGACAGGGTCTCCCTTTAGTCCCAGCTGGCCTAGAGCTCCCTATGTAGACCAGGCTGGCCTTGAACTCACAGTGATCTCCCTGCCTTTGCCTCCTGAGTGCTGGGATTAAAGGTGTACACCACGCCCTGCCTAAAACAGTTCTTAGCTGCCATGTGGGTGCTGGGAATTGAACCCATGTCCTCTGGAGGAGCTGTCAGTGCTTTTTTTTTTTTAATTTTTATTAATTTGTTTATGTGTATGAATGTACTGTCTGCATGTAGGCTTGTGCACCCGTGTTGTGCAATGCCGTGGAGGTCAGAAGAGGGTGACGAATTACCCTGGAACTGGAGTTCTCCTGGAATTGGAGTTACAGACGGTTCTCGGCCGCCATGTGGGTGCTGGGGATCGAACCCAGGTCCTCTGCAAGAGCGGTCGGCGCTCTTAACCGCTAGGCCATCTCTCCAGCTCCTGCTTGGTTTTTTTTTAAACCTCTTTATTCTGCTTTGTTCCTTTGCTGTCTTAATTCCTTTACTTGATGCCTCTACCAATTTAAAATTTCTTTTATTTACTTATTTTTATTTTTTGTGTATGGGTGTTTTGCTTGTATGTATGTAAGTGCACTTGTGTCATTCAATTCCTGCAGAGGCTGGAGAGGGTGTTGGATTCCCTGGAACTGGAATTTCAGAAAGTTGTTAGCCTCCATGTGGGTGCTGGGAACTGAACCCAGGTCCTCTGGAAGAACAGTGAGTGCTCTGAACTGCTGAGCCATCTCTCTAGCCCCAAATTAAAATCTCTGATTCAAAATAATTTTCATAATTATAAATATTTATCAATATTTAGCTTAGGCTGGAATGTTGCATAATCTTTCCTTTTTGGCATGTAGGGAAAAATATTCAGTGGATTTTCTTCTTGTAAAAGTTGTGTATAGAGATGTTGCGTGCGATGTTTTTGTTCAGTTTTTGAACAGTTACAATTTTCTGGATCAGAGGTAACAGGAGTCTGGGTAACATATTGCCTTTCTCATTCGAGCCCACATTCTTTTGGTGCTCTGAAATACAGCTTTATGAGTGAGCATTCTCTTAGTTTTAGGAAAAAGTGGGATCAATTGGCTAATTGTATGAGACTTTTATCTCCCAGTTTTACCTCTCGCCTCAGTTTACCATGGAGATTCCACAAGATACCTTCCTTTCCCACCCTACCCCCAGGAACAGTGGTTTCCACTTTTTAACCTGTTCACTTTCAGACTGTTTCCTCTCTGTCTTAAGTAAAGTTGTCAACTTGACACGGTCTACAGTCATCTGAGAGAAAAGTCTAGATTGAGAAACTGTCTAGATTAGAAGGGCCTGTGGGCATGTCTTTGGGAGATTATGTTGATTATGAATTGATGTAGGAGGACATGGCTCGGTGTGGCTGCCACCCTTCCCTGGGCAGGTGGTCCACAAGCCTGCAAGTCAGCTCAAGCAGCGCTCCTCCATGGCTTCTTCTGTGCTTCCCTGTCTGTGAGTGAGTTCCTCCTCTGACTTCCCTCAACGATGGATGGTCACTGGAAGTATGAACTGCAATCAATCCTTTCCTCCACCAAGTTCCTTTTGGTCAAAGTGTTTTATCACAGCAACAGAAGGAACCCAGAACGCTCCTCGTTTTCCACTGCCACCCCGCTCCCATCTCCACCTGAGTTTTGGCTCACCAGATGTTGGGGTTTTCTCCCATAGTTCTCCGCGGAGGGTGGGGCTGTCTTCCTTTGCTTTCTTCGCTGTCTCATCGTAGCTGGGCTTCTGCTGTCTTTCCCACACACTCTCGGCTTGATGGTCCCCTTGAGTGTGAGTTCCACAGCTGGTGCCAGTCTTGCTATTCTGAATATTTATTCCCCTGCACACATACAGATGGATGACATAGTTCACTCATCTCATTATCTCACAGCACGCCTTACGTGTGGTTTACTTTTTTTCTTTAATGAACTGTGTGTTTTCCAGAGGATGCATGAATGCATTCTACTTTAGAAGCTGGCACAGATCTGTAAGATCTACTCAGATAATATTTCAGTGCGTCATCAACATCTTTTAGAGAAGCTTAAGTGTCAATCAGCTACAAGACAGAAGTCCTCTGACATAAACTTGGCAGTGTGGTTTGTTGGCTGCTGCAGAACTTTTGTCTTCTCAGTCTTTGTCTTGGGAAAGTCCTTCAAGATCAATAGAGCCACTCCAATGAACTTCATATAGATCTTCGGACTTGATGTTTACCATGATCCTCCCAAGCGCTAACAGTCTATGGTAAGATAGGACCTTTCTCCTAACACTCAATTAGCAAGAAGATTCAGCAAACTAGAACAATATCAAGTGCACCCAAACCACTGTATCTTTCTTGGGATTTCCTCATGTTCTTTATATCTGTGTCAATTATTTTTCTTGTTGCTGTGACCAAATACTTGGCAAGAAGCAATTTATTTTGGGTCATAGGTTGAAGGCCCAGTCTATCACGCTGGAGAGGCATCGTGGTGGGAGTGAGGAGAGGCTGTGCTGGCAGGAATATGGGGGTGCTTGCCCACATCTCAAAGGACCAGGAAGCAGAGATGAGCCAGGAAGGAGCACAGGGCTAAAAACCTCAAGCCCTGCCCCCCCCCAGGGACCCACTTCCTCTAGAGATGCTCCACCCCCTAAAGGTTCTACAACCTCCCAGACAGTGCCACCAGCTGGAAACAAAATGTTCAAACATGTTGGCCTTGGGGGTTGTTTTACATTTAAACCAGAACAGTGTTCTAGATTTTCTTGTAAGCAAGCGTTAGGAACACAAGGGGAATTTGTTACTGGGTGCTGTGCATCCAGGCTCACCCTGGGGACTGTATCCCTCCTGTTAGACTGTTTCTTCCTTGTAACAGCCTGATAAAGGATTCCTCTTCAGAATCAACATTTTCTGAGACTTGCTTCTAGAGCTGCTAAAAATGGCTCTTTTATCCCCTCCTGCTTCACATTAATTGGTTTCCAGAAGCTTCTGTGGGCATAAACAAATTATAAATCCCCTTTAAGTATCTAGCCAGATGCTCTTTACATGAAAAGAAAAACAACTTTGCTAATCATGGTGCTTCTTGGAATAATCATAATGCTAATTTTCCCCCTTAAACCCTTTTAAATCTTGTTTGTCACCAGACACATTCTGGCTGAGCTGAACTGGGCAGATGTTCACCAAAAAGCCTCATCTTTCATAGGGCAAACCAAGGCTCACAAAAGGGAATAAGCTTGTTGAAAATGGATCCAAGAAAACTAGGTAGATAATTCATGCCTTCCATCCTCACACAAATCCACGGTGTCCCTGAGAGTTCTCACCTTAAGCCAATGATGAGAACAGTATGTTCATGAGTTTTAGGGACCATGGTTGCTGAGGTAGTTGGGAAGCAAATACATATGACTGTTTACTGACATTTCTGGGTTGCTGACCACATATGTTGTGACCTTTATTTTTTATTTTATTTTTTTAATTGGCACATAAAACTAATAGGATTCCTTATCAGATTTTTATATGTATTTAGTTTTGGTTGATTCACCACACATCCCTGCTACTCTACCCTATGTTCCACTCCCCTTCACACCCTTTTACTCCCAGGGGTAAAAAAGCCTCTTTTCCTCTCTTATGGACTCCTTTATAATTTCCTGGTCCCTACCCACACTCAATCCCACAAAAAATGCACATATATAACAGAAGCTAAAATACACATGAGAGAGAACAAGTGGTATATGAATGAGTCTGGGCTACCTCACTTAAGGTAATAATTTACAGTTTCATAATTGCATAATTTCATTTTCTTTACAGCTGAATAAGATTCCACATGTCTGTGTAACACATCTCCATTATCGTTCACCTACTGATGGGCATCTCAGCTGATATCATTTCTTTGTTATTGTGAATAGAGCTGCAATAAACATGGATGCATAAGTATGTGTGGGATAGATGCAGAGTCCTTTGAGTACATGCTCAGGAGTGATATATCAGAGTCACTGTGTTATTCTAATTAATGAAGATTTCTGAAACATTAGGTGGGGTACATGGAGTATTTAGAAGGAGATAAAAGCAGGGAAGAAGGAGAACTCATGTAACGATGTGGGACTATGTAAGTCCTTTCAAGTCATGTGGAAAGATAACTGTACCTTTTGGTCTCTGTAAGAGTAAGGGAAAATGGCAGCACTCAAAAGATGGAGTACAGAGCTGAACAGAGACTTCGCAAGTGAGGAAAGAGATGGCCGAGAAACATTTTAAAAGTGTACATCGTTAATAATTAAGGAAATGCAAATTAAAACTATTTTAAGATATCATCTCACTCCAATAAGACTGGATAGGATCAAGAAAACAAATGATACCAAATGCTGGAGACGTTGTGGGGAAAGGGGAACACTTATTCACTGCTGGTGGGAATGTAAACTTGTACAACCACTATGGAAAGCAGTGTGGAGAACCTTTAAAAGACTCAAAATGAGGGCTGGAGAGATGGCTTAACGGTTAAGAGCACCGACCGCTCTTACAGAGGACCCAGGTTCGATCCACAGCACCCACATGGCGGGTGAGAACCGTCGGAAACTCCAATTCCAGGAGAACTCTAGTTCCAGGGGAATCCAGACCCCCCCCCCCGACCTCCACAGCATTGCAGGACATGGGTGCACAAACCTGCATGCAGACAGTACATTCGTACACATACAGAAATAAATAAAATTAAAAAAAAAGACTCAAAATGAGCCTACCACCTGACCCAGTCATACCACTCCTGGGTATATACATACAAGACTCATCCTACCACAGAGATTCATGCACAGTCATGTTTATTGCAGTTCTCTTCACAATAGCAAAGAGCTGGAACCAACCCAAGTGTCCCTCAACCAATGAGTGGATAAAGAAAATGTGGTACATCTACACAATGGAGTTCTATGTATCAGTAAAAAAAGACATCATGAACTTTGCAGATAAATGGATGGAACTAGAAGATATCATGTTAAGTGAAGTCACACAGTCTCAGAAAAACAAAAGACGAATGGTATCCCTCATCTGTGGATGCTAGCACCAAGTACCTAGTTATAAGGCAAACTGAGCAACATTAATGTTATATTCCTGGTGATCTAAAAACAACTGTGCTCTTATATTGTGAATCCCTTAATAGGTTCTAGAATTAATCTACCATTTATTTTCAGACTTTGGAATTTTGGCATATAGGTGGATGGTATGTATGCATATTTTAGAGTAATATAAAATCAAAATGGAAAATAGTGAATCCTGAAATATGATTTGGAAATAACATACAGTTTGTTTTCAGATGACATAATTTTAGTATAGGTGAAACATACATATATTATACATATATGTAAATATATGCATACATTGAAGCGATACAAATTGGAGGGAACAACAAAAGAATTGACTGAGAGGCTGGAGAGATGGCCTAGTGGTTAAGAGTGCCAACTGCTCTTGCAGAGGACCCGGGTTCGATCCCCAGCACCCACATGGCAGCTGAGAACCGTCTGTAACTCCAATTCTAGGAGAACTCCAGTTCCAGGGGAATCCGAGACCCTCTTCTGACCTCCGTGGCACTGCACGACACAGGTACACAAACCTATATGAAGACAGTACATTCAAATAAATAAATAAATAAATAAAATGACTGAAACACTGAAGTTCTCCCCAAAACAATAATCCTCTGCTTTGAAAAAAACTGTGAAAAGACTCAGAAAAAGATGCAAGAGATGTATGGCAGAATGCATGAACTCGGGTGGGATCGGGGGCATGGAAAGGGGAAATGAGTCTAAATTGGATTGAGAAATGATGTATGAAAAAGTTTAATAACATAAAAAATATTTTTAAAAAAAGATGAGCCGGTATTGGGGACAAAATATAATTTTAAGTCTAATGAACTGTATTAATTATTTTATTTCACTGTGATAAAATACCATGATTAAAAATAACTTACAGAAGAGTTTATTTTGGGCTATGGTTTCAGAGAGAGAGAAGAGAGAGAGAGAGAGAGAGAGAGAGAGAGAGAGAGAGAGAGAGAATGAGAGAGTCCAGCATGGCTAGAAAGGTGTGCATGGCAGCAGACCTAGGAGGCTGCTGATCACATTTCATCCACACACAGGAAGGAAAGAGAGAGAGAGAACAGGAAAAGAGGCAATGTTATAAACATTTAAATCCTGCCCCCAGTGATGATGTACTTCCTCCAGCAATGCTCCACCTCTTAGACGTTCTACAGCTTCCCCAAGGGCATCACCAAGTGGAAACCAAGTGTCAATCAAATACATGTCCTGTGGGGAACACTTCTCATCCAAGCTACCACATGCATCATCATTTGTCTTTCTTCCAGGGCTCGCATCAGGAGGAAAGCTTCCTCTACACAAGCCCTGGAAACCTTAGGAAGGTTAATCACAGTCTTTCATTAACAGAAGATGTGGCGGAACATACTACAAAGCAACAAAGGCCAGTCTACCCTATGGAAGACTGAGCATGAGTTGGGTGCTGGAGAAAGGGCCATGTGGGAACGACCACACTAGAACCAATTCTGATGCATTATCTTCTTCCAGCCCCATGCGTCTCTCAGGTGGGTAAAGTACACCAGCCTTAGGAAACCAAGACTAAAAGAAGTCAGTAAGCGGCCCAAGGAGGAAAGGTAGGGTAGGAGGCTGGAGCAGAAGGCATCCAAGTTGGTTTATATTCAGCTGTGATTTAATCAACATGGTAAATTTTGCTGGGACCTGTTAGGGAACCAGAAGAACATGTGTATTGGAACAGGCACTTCACCTGTGTCAACTGCATGCAGAGAGTAGGGTTTTGTACTCTGTACAACTTTGAGCTTGCCTCTTCTGGGAAAATCGTGTACTTACTCCTTTTATTTGCCCAAGTGTTTACAGAGAATTGTGATCTAGTTAAAATATCATTGATTGATTAGCAGATAATTGGTTGAGGTAATTAAAAGCTAGTCATTTACAACAAATTGAGTTTCAGCTAATTGACCCAGGGCTGGGCTGGTGGCCAGATGTTTGCCGTTATTGCTGATGTTGTACCAGATGCTAGATGACTGACACACAGTACCCAGAATCATATGAAAGCTCAGTGTGTGTTTGGAATAATAATTTTTAAAAAAAGCCTTAGTTTTGATCTTGGGGCTCTGTGTCCAGAAAGTGGGAAGGCAGCTATGAAGCTATCCAACTCCATTTTCACAAAAAAAGCCAACAGTGCATTTTATTTTTAGCTTGGACTAGACCGGCAAAACCCACCTTTTGTGATAGAATCAGGCTAGCTGTGCTTTCTCCCTTCATTCTCTTGCCTGAAGTATGCAGACTAAAATCGTTAAGCTTCTCTTTCTTACTTCCCCCATCATCTTCATTCATATCACCTTGTAGTTTTTGAAAACTACAAGACATAGCGTATTAGTCGGCTTTCAATTACTGTAAGATACTATAGATAGTACTTCATCACAGAGTATGACAGAGTAAGATCCCTCACCTCCTGGACAGGGAGTGAAAGCCCAAGAGTCCCATCATTCCCTTCCACAGGTTCACTCTACAATGACCTGTGGACTTCCCGCAAGGCTGCCTCTCTAAATATTTCTTTTCCTCCCAATAATAATTATCTGAAGATCAAGCCTTTAACACATGGACCTTCAAGGAATATTCCAGGTCCAAACTACAGTGCACAATTCCCTTTGATCTGACCTTTCATCATTACCAGGTCCTTAAAGCAATCTTCCAGTTCTCTCACTGGTGTCTCATTCTCATTCAATCTGTTCTCCACACACAAGGAGAATGATCTAGTTAGAAAGCGAATGCCAAGGCGGTGTCACTCGGCAGGTCAGATCTCACCACAGGCTCCTGTCACCTTGAAAATGAAGTCCAAATGAAAACAAGGTGGCCAAACATTTCACAGTTGGAACCTTCTCCTGTAGCCAGCAGGAGCCAGGGCAGTTCTACACACTCAGCTCCCGAGGCTCCTCTTTCCCTTTGTTTGGAATTCCCTTTGTTTGGGATGCTCTTTCCTCTTCTCCGACCGTTGTGTCCTCCACAGGCTCATGAGTTAGAGTACTTGGTTCCCAGCTGGTTGTGCGTTTGGGAAGGCTATGGAAGCTGTAGGAGGCGCAGCCTTGCTGGAGGAAGTACGTCACTGGGGGTGGGCTTTACAGCCTTATCCCACTTCCTGTTCTTTCTCTGCTTCCTGTGTGGAGATGAAACGTGATCACTCTACTTCCTCACTGCTATGCTGACTGCAAGCTTGGGTTACCATGGCTTCCCTGCTATGATGGACTGTATTCCATCTGGAACTTTAAGCTGGAATAAACTATTCTAACTTACTTGTTGTCAGGGCATTCTATCACAGCAACAGAAAAGTAACCAAGACACTGTCGGATTCTATGTTCCTCACATCCTTCCAATCAGAGCACCCCTCAGCACACCACCATTGACAGCTCCTCTATTTCTTTGCTGTAAAATCATTAGGGCCAAGCATGCAGGACAGGCCAAGTAAGTATATGTTAAGAAATGAAAAGTAAATGATTGACAACTTGATCATGGAGGACTGGATAATTTGGCCCCCTCTGAGGAAGACAAATAGAAAACCCGAACAAAGGGGAAAAATATCTTGTAGACACATCAGAGCTAGCAAGGTATTGAAGAAGATCCAGGGCGTGGTAGAAGTCAGTGCACCCAGCTCATTTTATGAAAGCAGTAGAAGGTCCATAGCAAGTCAGATGCAGACATTGTAACTAAGAGAAGTTCTAAGTAAACCTCCTTCTTCAATAAACATGTGTTTAAATATTAGCAAACCAAATCCAGTAGGAACACACACCGTCCAAGTGTTTTTTATCCCAGGAATACATGGTGAGTTTAATGTTTGAAAATCAAGCAATGAATCCCTCTATATTAATGAAATAAAGCTGAAAAAAAAAATCACATGGTTATCTCAACAGATTCAGAAGCATATTTATTTAATGTATGTGTATGTTTGTGTCTGTGTCTCTGTATCTCTGTGTGTTGTCTGTGTCTATGTGTGTGTCTCTGTGGAGTGTGTGCATATCTATGCATGTTTCTGTGTGTCTGCATGTGTCTGTGTCTGTGTATGTTTTTCTATGTGTGTGTGTGTGTGCGCGTGCGCACGCGCGCCATGGTACACAAATGGGCAACTCTTGGGAGTTGGTTCTTTCCTGTCACCTTTTAGAATCTGGAAGCATTAAAAAATATAATTCACTTTTGCACAAAACTTCAAAAAAAATTGGCTTTGAAAAAAATTCACTTCTCAATTTAATAGTGCACTTGCATATGTGAATGTGTGTGTGTGTGTGTGTGTGTGTGTTGTAAGTGTACATGTGTGTGTTCAGGTGAGCACAGGGATGTGAAAGGAGGACATTGGGTGCCTTCCTCTATGGTTCTTTATCTTATTCCCTTAAGAAGAGTCTCTCACTGAACCTGGAACTTGCCATTTATCTGGCCGGGCTGGCAGCCAGCAAACCCAGGGAGCTTCCTGTCTCTGCTCCTCCTTCTCCCACCCCTCCCCAGGCTGGGGTCGAAGGTACACGTTGCCATTGCTGGGGGTCCAAACTCAGGCCTTCTTCAGGCCTGCGCAGCCAGCACTTTCCCCACTGAGCTATCTCTCAGCCTGTCAGCATTCATTCGTTGGAAACCAGGAACTGAATAAAAGTTCCACTGGATAAAAGATATTTCTTTTCTTTTTCTTGTTTTCTTTTTTTTTTTTTTGGCCTTTTTGAGACAAGGTTTCTCTATAGCCACAGGTGGCTTGGAATGCACTCTGTACACTTGAACTCACAGAGATCCACCTGCCCCTGCCTCCCAAGTGCTGGGATTAAAGGTGTGCACCATCATGCCTGGCTTATAAAAGATATTTCTAAGTGCTTTTAGCAAACAAAGCACTTGAGGACCCCGTAATGCCGCTCTCGCACTGAGATGAGCAAGTCAAAGACACCCATTGTATTAGTCAGGGTTCTCTAAAGAAACAGAAGCAACAGGATGAATATATAGCTATATACAATTTATTGATTTGCTCATGTGACAGGGCTCAAGTAGTCCAACAGTAGCTGTGCTGCACTGGAGAGGCTGAGAATCCAGGGAACTGCTCAGTCTGCAAGGCTGGATGTCTCAGTAATCCCAATCTGGTGCTGAAGGCCCGGTGGATTCCAGGAGATCTGCCAGTCTCAGTACACGCTGGGATCTGAAGGGTTGATAACAGCAGCAAGACAAACTCACCAGTGAGAGAGAGGCAAACCGCAGGAAAAAAGGGACCAGATCCCTCTGCCGTGGCCTTTTATACTGCCATGGCCTTTTATACTGCCTGCCGGCAGAAGGTAACGCCCACATTTGGGGTGGGCCATCCGGGTTGAGGTGGTCCAATCCGAAGATCCTTTTTCTCTTATTTGTTCCTTAGTCCAGTCAAGTTGACACCCAGTATTAACCATCATACCCATAGTCATGGCTTTTATTCAACTCGCTTTAGAGGTTTTAATCCAGGAAGTTTATGGAAATTATATATGATTAAGCAAGACTAGTATTATTTATAAGTAGTATAATTTATGTCAAATTATATAAATCTTTATGAATCCAGAACACATGCTAGTCTTCTGCTCCTCTGTAATAAAGCCGGGCGTGGTGGCGCATGCCTTTGATCCTAGCACTCAGGAGGCAGAGGCAGGCGGATCTTTGTGAGTTCAAGGCCAGCCTGGCCTACAGAGTGAGTTGCAGGACAGCTGGGGTTACAAGGAGACCCTGTCTCAAAAAGACCAAAAAAAAAAAATGCTTAAAATGACCTACATTTCTTATCTTTCAGTTTCATTAGGTCCTGAGTCCAGGCACAACTCAACTGGTCTCTGTGGGCTTCAGAATTTGGCAAGGCTGCATGAAAGATGTCAGATGGGGTAGAATCCACAGTCACAGTCTCATGCTTAGATAGTTTTCTGTACAACGCAGGCCACCGACCTGGGGATGTTGCTGCCCCTCAGTGGCTTGGACCGGTCTATATCAGTTAAAAGGGGAGCACCCCCCAGACACACCCACAGGCCTATCTGATCTAGGCAATCCTCACTTAGCTTCCCTTTCAAATGACTCTAGGCTGTACCAGGTTAACAAAGCTAACTAGTACATAAGGTCTGGCTAGGTTAGCTGGCTCATGAACTTCAGGGATCCTGTCTCACCATTCCTGGGATTAGGAGCACATGGCACCATGCCTGGCTTTTTATGTGGTTCTGGGATTTGAAGTCAGGTCCTCATGCTTGCAAAAATAGAGCCATCTCCCTAGCTCCAGTCTCTGTCTGTCTGTCTGTCTGTCTGTCTCTGCAAATATAAGATTCCCTCTGGACTCAGAGTGGGGCCCCAGCCCATCTTTTAAAGGATTCCCTTGATCAGCCTTATCCAGGTTAACTATCTTTTTTTGTTCACTTAAAGTCAATTACTTAGAGATAGCTCAGTACTTAAGACCCAAAATTCAGTTCCCAGCACTCACATGGTGACTAACAATTGTTTATAACTCTAGTTTCAGGGTATCTGACATATTCTTCTGGCCTCTGTAGACAATGCATACATGGGTGCACTTACATGCATGGGGGCAAACCACTCATACACGTAGAAATAAATAAAACTTTAAAAATCAATAACTTTATGCATGTGTGGTTTCTATGAAAAGTGCCCCACCCCTAGGCCATGCCTACAAACACTTGGTCCCCAGCTGGTGATGGTGTTTTATGAGTTTGCAGAACCTTTCATATGTGGGACTTAGCTAAAAGTAGCTCTTTGGGAGGCAGGCGTTGGGAGTGAAAGCACAGCCCCACTTTTTTCCCATGATCTCAGCTTCTTCCCCTCGAAGATATAAGGAATTCATGCCAGAAGTTCTGGCAGCCATGAACACTGTCAGGCCTTCCGTGCCACAAAGCTGTGAACTAAAATAAATTATTCTTTCCTTAAGTTGCTTCTTGTCAGGAATTCAGTCACAGTGACAAGAAAAATAATCAATACAGAAAGTTGGATCCAGGCGTGGTGGTGCACACCTTTGATCTCAGCATTCAGGGGGCAGAGGCAGGGGAATTACTGTGAGCTCAAGTCCAGCCTGGTCTACAGAGCTCCAGGCTAGCTAGAACTAAAAGGGGAGACCTTGTCTCAAAAAGACCAAAAAAAAAAAAAAAAAAAAAAAAAAAAGAAAGAAAATTGGTACCAAGAACGGGGTCATCACTTTTGCTGTGAGGAACAGATAGCTATGTGGTTCTCGGGCCTGTGCAACTGGGAAGATTGTGGAAGAATTTGGAGCTATAGCATGGTTGTGTCAAGATGGCCCAGAGTAAAAAGACTGACATCACACTAATATTGGTGAGGATATGAGCCACACAAACTCTTATTCATTAGGATCCAGCACTTCCACTCTTTTTTTTTTTTTATTTTTTTTTTTTTTATTTTTCGTATGTGTATGAATGTACTGTATGCATGCAGGTCTGTGCACCCATGTCGTGCAATGCCACGGAGGTCAGAAGAGGGTCTCGGATTCCCCTGAAACTGGAGTTCTCCTGGAATTGGAGTTACAGACGCTTCTTAGCCGCCATGTGGATGCTGGGGATCGAACCCGGGTCCTCTGCAAGAGCGTCGGCACTCCCAACCGCTAGGCCATCTCTCCAGCCCAGCACTTCCACTCTTAAGTCTCTTAGACCACCATGTGAATCAAGAGACCCACACCAGTGCCTAGTTTCATTCTGTTGTTGTGATAAAACAGGTTACAGCTGATCAAACCCACAGTCAAATACAGAGAGAATGGATGTATGCCTGCTTACCTGTGCTCAGTCCCCTCTCTACACTGAATAGTCTAGGACTCAAAAATCAGGGACTAGTGTTGCCCAGAGGGCAGGGGTTCCCATCTCAGTTAATGTAATCAAGATAACCTCCCAGAGACATGCCTGTAGGCCAGCCTGATCTAGACAATCTCTCATTGAGACTTTCATTCTTAGTGAGTCTAGGTTGTATGAAGCTGACAGTTAAAGCTTAAGCACTACAGTATCTTTGGAAAGGAGGGAGAGGGAGGGCAGGAAGAGAGATTACAGAGACTCCTGGCATGTTCCTAATAGTCCACCTATTGACAGGTGTGATGATCACACACTTGGGCATTTTCTCACAATAGAGGGTTCCTATGCATACCTTTCCTGTATTTCCAAAATATCAAGCACGAGGCCAACAGCAATTCACGTGAGTGAGTGAATGATGAACCCTCCAATGTTCACTAGCCCACAGGAAATTTTTCCGTCCCCCCCCGCCCCCACTTCTGGACAGGAAGGGAGAAGGAATGATAAACACTCTTTTCTTCTCTTTCTGGGTCTTTCTCTGTGATACTTTATCACTGAGTCATTCTATTTCCTGTGTCACTCCTCTGCCTCAGGGACTGTAGATCCGCCATGTTGGTCTGCTCAGGGGCTGTGACCAGAGGCTCTGAGGAAGGCCTGCTGACACTGTGAGGGCACTGGAGGGAGGCCTGTTTGCACTACACCTGGCATACTGTCAGATATTTCCAGCATCAGGTGGCATCAGGTCAGCCAGCCAGTGTTGGTCCTCACAGTCTGTCTCTGGGTCCGGCTGTCATCTTCTACCTGGCTGGGCTCTGGCTGAGTCACAAGCCCAGAAAGTGAGAGTTCAGCGTCTGGATTCCTGAGCGCTGTCTGCGGGAGCTGGTGGCAGTCACCTACCTGTCCATTTGAGGCAGAGTAAGTCTGGCCAACAACACAGGTCTTAAGGGCAAAGACAAAAGAACCAGAGCTCTGAGGTGCCATCTGTCTGGCTTTCTAACATGACAAAGAGACTGTGAATCTCCCGGGCCTGACTTTGAGTCAGTTCCAACTCTTACTGGCTTGCACACACTGGCTGGGAATGGGCAGGTCCTCTGCAGAGATTCTGTAGCCTTGGTGATTTATTTCCCCTAACCAAGGCATGACCCCACACTGCAAGCAAAGAGAGCTTAGAAAAAAAATAAAAAGAGCACAAGTACTCTGCTGTGTCAACAGAGCCTGGAGGACTCTGCCGGTCAAGGGATGAAAAAAATCAATACGGCTGTTTCAAAATGGAATGCTGGCTGCTTAGCCAGAGCATTCCAAAGAGGATCCTCAGGGCTCCTGGGAAGGGGGGGGAAGAATCTCAGAAGATTTCAACCTTTGTTCTTTCCATCCTGCTTCACTTCTGTAGAGCCTCCCTCCAAAACACTCTCTGATCTCACTCAGCAATAGCTGTGACTGTTTTTTCTTAAGCATCTCAAATCTGTCTGGAGCTTTGCACACAAAGTCAGTATCGATATCAATTCTAGTTAAGGATCTGCTATCAGTATTGGTGCTGATTGGTTCTATGTTCTTTCTTTCTTTCTTTCTTTCTTTCTTTCTTTCTTTCTTTCTTTCTTTCTTTCTTTCTTTCTTTCTTCCTTGCTTATATATTCTGGAAGAAATTTCTAGAGATGGGCTGGGTTAGCTACATAATTATAGGATAGCTAGAACAAAGGTCTGAAGTTGGGGCAGAATGCTGTTTGGAAAGCCTCATTTTAATGTTTTGATCAGATGTGGCCAATGGTGTCTCATTTTCACATGAAAAAGACCCCTGCCATCTTATACTTATGGAAAATTGCAGGGAATCAAAATACGCGGTGTGCCTCACAACCACAGGGAAACGCAGTGTCCATAGGATTTCTTGTTTCTGGTGTATACTACAAAGATGAGACGCCTCTATTTTCTGTGGGAACTGAGGATCTAAGCCACATCTGACTTGGCTCTATATGTGTTTTCATTTAGTAATGGACCAGCGATAGTAGCTAGTGCAACAGGGCAAGAAAAAGGAATCATTTAGAGAACAAGGGGAAATACTGCCTGTGGTGGTTTGAATGAGAAGTGGCCCAAGTATTTGAATGCTTGGTTAGTTTGGTGGTGCGTTTGGGGAGGTCATGTAACCTTGAGAAGGTATGGCCTTGATGGAGGAAGAATGTCACTGGGGATGGGGTTTGAGAATTCATAGTCTTGCCCCACTTCTCTGCTTCTTGCAAGTGGTTGAGGATGGAAGCTTCGAGTTTTGGGCTCCTGCTATCAGGCCTCCCTACCATCATGACCTCCTTACCCTCTGGAACCATAAGCCCAAATGAACTCTCCCTCCTATAAGTTGCCTTGATTATAGTGTTTTATCATGGTAACAGAAAAGTAACTAAGATGCTGTCATTCTTTACAGGTGGCCTAATTATGTTTATAAAAATGTGAATCTATAATATATATGATATATAATATAATGAGAATTAATTAAAAAAATGTACCAAAGAGCAAAGCATTGGAATAGGGCTTATCAATTTATTTTGGTAGATGGACTCAAAAGATAGAGCTGGAAAGGTAGAAATCAAATAAAATTGTTTGTCAGCAAGCTGATTACTACTGTGAACAATGAGGCTCTCCTCTGCTGGAGATAATCCAAGGTAAATTGATGTCTCTTTTAAAAGCTTTATTGATTTTTCGTTTATGTGTTCATGGACGACTATACATATGTGAATGCAGGTGTCCATAGAGGCGGGAAGAAGACACCAGATACCCTGGAGCTGGAGTTCAGGTGGTGAGTTGTCTGGGCACTGAATTCTGTTCCTCTGCAAGAGCAGCAGTATTCTAACCATTGAGCCATCTCTCTAGCCTGGGAAATTAGAGATCTTGTAGTTCTCTTAAGAAAAGGAGAGAGTCCAGCTGGGTGTGGTGGTGCACACCTTTAATCCTAGCACTTCGGAGGCAGAGGCAGGTGGATCTTTGTGAGTTCAAGGCCAGCCTGGTCTACAGAGTGAGTTCCAGGACAGCTGCGGCTACAGGGAGACCCTGTCTCAAAAAAAAGAAAAAAAAAGAAAAAGAGAGAGTCTGGGAAATAGCTCAGCTGGTAAAGTGCTTGCTGCCCAAGGCCAGTCTGGTTTACATAGTGACTTCCAGGACAGCCAGGGCTGCAGGGAGACCCTACCTCAAAAAAAAAAAAAAAAAAAAAAAAAGACAAAGGAAATGCCAGGCATGTATGATATCCTACCATGGCTTGAGCAAGACTAACGAGGGCAACAGCTTCCATGCTGGACTACGAAGTGAATACAGTGGAAGTGACGTGCTGGGTGGCGGGCAAGGACACCAGAAGTACACGGGTGACAGTGAACGGAAGTCACTGTGCTGGCCCCGAAACCTTCACACCAGCTTCTTTCATGTTGTGTTTTCTTCTTGATCTGTAATTGCTTGAAAGTTACCCAAAATAATAGCTTCGTTAGTTTCAGGGGAATACCCTCATTAATACGTGGTAACTGGTCAATAAAATTTGAAGGATCAATGTATGATATGAATAATATTTATGCTTAAAAAAAAAACAGGTGTGGTGACACTTGCTTGTAATCCCAGCAGTTTTCATGAATGAAATTGGTGTCATTATTGAAGAGACCCCAGAGTGATTGTCTCATCCCTGCCACCAGGTAAGGTTAGAGCAAAATGACAACTGTCTACCAGGCACTGGACCCAAACAGGAAATAGTCTGCTGAGCAATACCACTGGAATTTACAGCTTCATCTCTTACACCCCACACCTACCCTTTCCACCTTTATTTAATTCATGTGATGGTGCATATATTTGCATATTTAATACTTCATTTCAGACTTGATGAAATATGGTAATACAGGAATTCTGAAAGACTTAACATGTTCACACAGCCTGTGAGATACCAATGCTCCAATCTAACCCTTACCAGTGCTGGACCCAATTTCCAAGGTACTTGTGGGTCTGATGAAGGAGGTAAAGTTAGCTCATCCCAGAAGCCGGTATGTTTGACACCCTGGCCTGTAGCTCACTGACCCAGTATGTGGAACATTGAGTGTTCTCCTTAATGTTTTAGGAACTGATGCTTTGGATTCTGTGACTCAGGCAGGAATTAAATATTCAACTCAAGCTAGATTTCACAGTGATGGAAGGAAGTAATCCTGATAAACCGCTGTTGGTCCTAGTCAGCCTCCAGGAATAGGGGTGATTCTACTTTGTAGTTGAGTCCTGTCAAAGTATGGGAAAGAGGCGCCTGTGCCTGCGGTGTTAGCCTGTGTCCCCTTCAAACAGCCTTTGGATATTAGATTTCCCATCTGTGGGCATGGTTTCTGGTTGCCAGGGTTACAGTGCGATCCTTGAACAGAAAATCAAATAGCTGCCTAAAACCCGAAGGTACAGGTCACACTCAGTACAACACACATCCCTTCTAGCTTATAAAGGAGAAAGCAAGGATGGAGGGCGAGTCAGTTCTTCAGACTTCATCTGAATTTGGGCTGGTGAGGCTCTGGGTAGGGACTTCGGAGAACAACAGTGTCTAGACCAACATCTTGATAATGCAGCAAAGTCCCACACATGAGCATTAGAAATCATGTTTGGACTCTAGAACAGCACACTATATGTTCTAGGGGAGCTCCCCAGGAGCCACCACACTTTTTTCCCCCCACCATTAGCAAGCCCCTGATGTCACCCATAAAATCCCATTGGTTGAAGAACAGGAAATGCACAAAGTAACACGATGCTGCACTGGAAGAAATAAATCTCTTAGATCCTACTGGTGACTTAAGTAATAGTTTTATCTTGTGTCTTTTCACAGCTTGGAAAGGTTCAGGGGGTTGGTGGCAGAACAGGAAGGGAGTATTCGCTGGTAAAACAGGTTAGTTGATAATTGAGTTCTTAAGGTACTCCCAACAGGGATAGAGAAGTAACCAACATCTTCGAAACTCTTAAGGAAAGGAGAGGATACTATTTAGTTGCCGGTGCTTATTGCTTTCTATCCTGGCATATTTTCCTAGCATCGCCACTTATAATAACATGGCTTCTACTGCTGCTTCTGCCACCCCTAGAATTTATGGCCAATAGTTCTTAAGCGATTTGCAGTGAAAGTATTATGAAATAATATATGAAATGACAAAAATATAACTCTAGAAAAGCACATGAAATGAAGCTCCTCTCAGCCTACAATGGATGCCCAGAAACTATGCCACAGAAATAATCAATCTAAAGTGTGACTTTAGGCATTCTATGCCTCTATGAAGATATATAAATATATTTTAACAGATGCGAAAATTTATATATATATATATATGTTATGCAACATATTTTTTTATCACTTAAGACTGTGTCTTGAACATATTTCCTTATTAGCGCCTTTAAGAGATCTATATATGGAGATATGAATTTGGCAGCGTGGCACATTGGAAGGAACATGGGCTGAAATGAAGGATTAGGAGATTTGGCTTCAAAATGCAACAACAAGCCTGGAGAGGCAGCTCAATGGTAAAGAGCATCGACTGTTTTTACAGAAGACCAAGCTCAGGTCTTAGCACTCACATGGGGTGGCCCACAACTATCTATAACTTCAGTCCCATGGGTCCATCTTTTGTACACACACACACACACACACACACACACACACACACACAGTGAGAGAAACACTACACATAAAAACAAATCTTCAAAATGTAATAACTTCACTGTGCACAAGAGTGAATTTTTCAAACATGAGTATTTTATTTAAATTCCATATTTGACAAGGCATGGTGGCTTATACCTGTGATCCCAGCACTCCAGAGTGATTTTTTTTTTAATAGCCCCAGAGTTTATTGATGAGTTCATAGCTGAATGGGACACTAGGAAGGAGATAGGTCACTTGAGGTGTTCCACTGAAGGCTATATCTTGTGCCCAGTCACTTCCTGGATCCCATGAGGTCAGGGACTTAGCTCCACCATGCTTTCTCACCGTAATGTTCTACCTCACTACTGCCCAGAATCAACAGAGACAGCCAACCTCTGACCCCTATCTCTGAAACGATGTGCCAAAATAACTCATTTTTAACAGTTATTTTTTCCCAGATTTTTTTTGTCACTGCAACCAAAATGATTAAGAGCAAATTCCATAAGTGGGCATTGGAGATAGTGGGGGGGGGTCATGAGGAGCCACACACATTCTCTACTCTCAGATGCCCCCCCATCCCCCAACCGTGGCATGAATACAGTTCCATGAGGCTGAAGAATAGGAAGAGCACACAAGCAATTAGTACAAACATAAAGGAGCTGCACAGGAAGAGACGCACTTCCCAGACCCTACCAGAGACTGGTGGGATCGTGGCATCTGTACAGAAGACAGTTTTCCCTCTCCCTTCTCAGAGAAACCTTTGTTACCTAATGGAAACCAAGGGGAAAATCACCCCAAGTTTCTTTCTGAGGAAAAAGAAGTCCTGTAATGTAAGCCAGTGTCTCCAGGAGGGAGATGAAACAGGGGAGTTCTCCTTCCGAAATGCCAATTCTGATCTCCTGTCATGGTTAATCTTCACTGCTAATGTGCTTAGATTTGTAGCAGCCTAAGAGACACACTTGTGGGTACACGTAGGAGAGCATTTCCAGAGAGGTTAAGCAGAGGAGAGAAGACCTCAGTGAATGTGGGTGGCACATCCTGTGGGCTGGGCTCCCAGACTGGAGAGAAGGAGAGAGAGAGAGGAAGAGAAAGAACTGAGCAGCCTCTCTCTCTCTCTCTCTCTCTCTCTCTCTCTCTCTCTCTCTCCTTCCTGACTGCAGGGCCCCGCTGTCATCTCTTCTTTGCCACAACCACCTATAACTCCAGTTCTAGGGGATCTGATGTGCTCTTCTGGCCTCTCTGGGCATCCGCATGAACATACACCCACACATGCACAAACACATAAATAAAAAAAATATATATTTACAAAAGAAATATCTGTCTTAGGTCTGGAGAGACGGCTCAGCAGTTAAGAGCACTTGCTCTGCATGCAGGTGGTGCACTTACACACGTGTGGGCAAGCCCTCATACATGTAGACTAAAAATAAATCTTTAAATAAAAATAAAATAAGAAAGAGATATACGCAGATTATCTCCAGCAGAGGGGTGCCTCAGCTGTTCACAGCTTTAATCAACTTGCTGTCAAACATTGTATTTGGGGACTGGAAAGATGGTGTTCTAGTTTCTCTTCCATTGCTGTGACAAAACATTCTGACCATTACCAGCTTGGGGAGGAAAGGATTTATTCAGCTCACATCTCCTGGGTCATAGTTCATCACTCAGGGAACCCAAGGCAGGAACTTGGGATAGGAACCTAGAGGCAGGAGCTGAGGCACAGGCCATGGAGGAATGCTACCCACTGGCTTGCTCCTCTGGCCCATGCCCAGCCTGCCCTCTTATAAGGTACACAACAACCTGCCCAGGGTGGCACCGCCCATAGTGGGCTGGGCCCTCCCACATTGCTCAACAATCAAGACTACCCCATAGGCAAGTTCAGTGGAGCCAATTCCCCAATTGAGGCTCCCTCAACCCAGGTGTGTCAAGTTGACACTAAAGCCATCCAGCGCAGATGACTCAGTAGGCAAGAACACGTGCTGCTCTTGCAGAGGACCTGGATTTGGTTCGAGGATCCAGGTTTGGTTCCCAGTGCCCACATGGCAGCTCACACTGTCTGTAACTCCAGTTTAGGGGAATTGATATCCTCACCTGGCCTCTAAGGGCACTGCACACGTATAGCACACATATAGACAACACACACATATACACATAGGTTAAAGTAGATAAAATTTCAAAAGAAAACATGTGTGTTTGATTTCTTTTTTTTTTTTTTAATTTTTATTTATTTCTGTATGTGTATGAATGTACTGTCTGCATGCAAGTCTGTGCACCCGTGTCGTGCAATGCCGCGGAGGTCAGAAGAGGGTCTCGGATTCCCCTGGAACTGGAGTTCTCCTGGAATTGGAGTTTCAGACGGTTCTCGGCCGCCATGTGGGTGCTGGGGATCGAACCCGGGTCCTCTGTAAGAGCGGTCAGCGCTCTTAACCGCTAGGCCATCTCTCCAGACCCGAAACATCCTTTTTACAGGTAAAGCAGATTAGCTGTAAATCGCGTCTGTAATACAAGGTGTTTTGCAGTTCCTTCAAACTGACTGGATGCATCTCCGTATTCTCAACGTTTTTCATTCCCTGAGATGTATCACATACGCTTTCATTTCCATCAGATAACTAATGCTGTGCATTCAAACACAGCAACGTCTTTGTTAAAGGTAAAGCAGAATAGCTACAAATCGCGTCTGTAATACAAGGTGTTTTGCAGTTCCTTCAAACTGACTGGACGCATCTCCGTATTCTCAACGTTTTTCATTCCCTGAGTTGTATCACATATGCTTTCATTTCCATCAGTTTACTAATGCTGTGCGTTCAAACTCAGAAACATCCTTTTTACAGGTAAAGCATCTGTAATACAAAGGTGTTTTGCAATTCCTCAAACTGACTGGATAGAATTTTCTCCGTAATTCTCAACGTTTTTCATTCCCTGA
>VZQC01011653.1:773124-833257 GCA_009823505.1 Rhizomys pruinosus | reverse complement strand
GTTGGTTTCTTTTTCTTTTTCAGCATGGGATCTTTTCAGTGTTTCTACTTCCTTCCGGAGTTTGTCATTCTCTCTCTCTCGGTCCTCATTCTCTTTTCTTAGTTCTTTAATTTGTTCTTTATGATTTTGTAGTTCTTTAAGTATGTTCCCAATTGTGTTTCTGATGTCTGTGTCCTGGGGCATCCCCGGGGGGATCCCACTGCAGGAGTCATCCATAGGGTTAGTAAAGCTTGGCGTGGGATTATCCTGCACCTTTCCAGTGTAGTTTCTTCTTCGTGATCCTGGCATATGGGCTTCTCCTTGCCTGTATTCCAATGTGAGTCCTGAATGCCTCTTCACTGTGTTGAAGGCGTGCTTTGCTTGCCTCCTTCAGATCCTTCTTCGTAATCTCAGTTGGGTGGGGGGGGGGCTCTTCAGCCCGCGTCCCGGCACCTGCCGCTGGGCTCAGGAGATCTCCAGATTTACATTTTTATAAGCATAATTATGTTATCTTCAGAGAAAGACAGTATTTTCCCTGGTTCTCTAAATGATTTTCGTTTTCTTTCCATGTTGCATGAGCTACCATCATTGGTCCGTTATGGAATGAAAACGCGTAGAGCAAAGTTATACAGCCTCCTAGGGCTTCAGTTCCCACAGAAAAGAAAGGCATCTCAGCTTTTTGGAGTTTTTTTCTGCCTCAGCTGTGTATATGGGGAAGGGAACACAGACAGATAGACAGATAGTTAGACAGACAGATAGAGGGGGGCATAGCATGTGGACAGGAGTCCATTGGGTAGCTCCTTCTCTCTTCCTTTATCTCAGCAGCACTTTGAAAGAGCAGACTGGAAAATTGGAGTTGGCTTTGGTTGTCACTTGATGCACTCTTTTTTTTTTTTTATCTTTTTGAGACAGGGTCTCCCTGTAGTCCCAGCTGTCCTGGAACTCACTCTGTAGACCAGGCTGGCCTTGAACTCACAAAGATCCGCCTGCCTCTGCCTCCCAAGTGCTAGGATTAAAGGTGTGCGCTGCCGTGACCGGCCCTTGACGCATTCTTAAAAGGGAACCTTAACTGGGGAATTTCCTCTATCAGACTGGCCTGTGGGCATGTCTATAAGGCATTTTCTTGATTGTTGAGTGATGTGGGGGGGTCACTGCCCATTGTGGGTGGTGACACCCTTCAGCAGGTGGTCCTGGGTTGTGTAAGAAAGTAGGTTGAAAACAGGCCAGGGGAGCAAGCCAGTAAACAGCACTCCTCTGTAGTCTGTGATTCAGTTCCTGACTCTAGGTTCTGGCCCTGAGCTTCTGCTTGATTTCCCTCACAGATGGACAGTCACTTGGAAGTATAAGATGAAATAAACCTTTTCCTCCCCAAGTTAATTTTGGTCAGCATGTTTTATCACAGCACTAGAAAGCAAACAAGGACACAGCTCTCATATAGTCCAAATTCTCTGCCTGTCATGGATCTCAATCCTAAAACTTCACTAGAACTCCCAATCTCTTAATACACAGTCCTGGGTTCTGGCAGGCACTCTCCCTGCCTCTCACGACGTTTCTGATGTGGCCACAAGGAGAGTATCATTAAGAACCAAAGCACCTTAGCTTTGGGAAACACACCAGACAGAGTGGTGGATGAGAAGAGGCAGTGGCCTTGGCTGGGAGAAGAGGATGCTGCGCATGAAAGAAAAGGAATAAACACTAAATGAGAAATGTTTTCTTTTGACTGTGTGTGTGTGTGTGTGTGTGTGTGTGTGTGTATGCGTGTGGCCAGGTGTTAATGTTGAGTGTCTTGTTCAATCACTTCTCCACCTTTTTGAGCCGGGGTCTCTCATTGAAACTGACGATCACCTTTCAGCTAGACTGGCTGGTCAGGGAGCCCTTGGTATCCACCTGACTCTGCCTCCCAGTGCTAGGTTTGCAAAGCCACAGTTGGCGTTTTGAAAGTGGGGGTGCTGAGGGTCTGAACTCAACTCTCATGCGCGCACAGCTAGCATTTTACCCAGGGAGCCATCTCCCCAACCTCTTTGTTGACTTCTTAATTATGTCAAATATTCACATATAGGAGCAGGTAACTCTGAGTGCCACCACTTTGTCAACTTATTAACCAAGAAGAAAGACTTCTGACCATCACAGATGTTAGGGTGAATTAGACTCTGAGCATTCAGGCCACAGACGACAGGTATTCTATTAGCTTAAGTATTTTTGGATGCAGTGTCAGTCAGAGAAAACTGACCTGGTTACAGAAGTCAGGTTGGATACAAAACTATTTTAATTGTTATTACAGGAAGCAGTTCCAACTGAAGAAATTGTTAACTTATATGTAAAAACTAATTTAAAGGATAGAGTATTTGCCTAGAATGGACAAGGTCCTGAGTTTTATTCTCAGTCATGCCAAAATTATATATGTTAAAATATGTATTAGAGGCTGGAGAGATTGCTCAGTGATTAAGACACTAGCTGCTCTTCCAGAGGACCCAAGTCTGTTCTTAGAACCCATGTTGGGCAGCTCACAACTGCCTATGAGTCCAGCTTCAGCGGATCCAACTCTGTCTTCTGGCCTCCATGGGAATACACACACACACACACACGCGTGCACACACACACATGTGCGCATGGCATACAGTCACACACACAAAGTTTTAAAAAACAATATATGTTAAAATTTATTTACATACACTCATGCCCATACTCATTCCACACACAGCTTATCCACAAACCATGGTGGTGGTAGAGTCTATAACTCCAGCACCAGAAAGGCTTAGGCAGGAGGAGTACAAATTCAAAGTGAGCCTGGGCTGCATGTAAGACCCCTTGCTTGGAAACCTAAGAGCCAAGGGTATATATAGTTCATCAGAAGAGTACCTACCTGGTATGCACAAGGCCTGGGTTTGATCTCCAGCAATGTGTGCGCGCATACCCACACTCCACTCACACTGAGAGAGAGAGAGAGAGAGAGAGAGAGAGAGAGAGAGAGAGAGAGGAGTTATGTCTTTTTTTTTTTTTTTATTATTTTTATTTATTATTTTTGTATGTGTATGAATGTACTGTCTGCATGCAGGTCTGTGCACCCGTGTCGTGCAATGCCGCGGAGGTCAGAAGAGGGTCTCGGATTCCCCTGGAACTGGAGTTCTCCTGGAATTGGAGTTACAGACGGTTCTTAGCCGCCATGTGGGTGCTGGGGATCGAACCCGGGTCCTCTGCAAGAGCGTCGGTGCTCTTAACCGCTAGGCTATCTCTCCAGCCCCAGGAGTTATGTCTTAAAGCTGTTGTGCAGACAAGGCTGCTTTGCCTTTGAAAGTCAAGGGATAAACCAAAGGTTCTACACAAGTAACTTAAAATATTTTGTTTATTTATTATTTTTGTCTTTATGAGTGTATCATCTGCATGTAAGTGCACCTGTGTCATGCAATTCCTGCAGAGGTCAGACGAGGGCGTTGGAATCCTGTGGAGTTGGAGTTACAGAATCCAGGTGGTTCTTATCTGCCATCTGGGTGTTGGGAATAGAACCTGGGTTCTCTGTCAGAACAGCCAGTGCTCTTAACTACTCAGCCTTGCCAGTTCCCCCTCCCCCCCACAAGTAGCTTTTGAGCTGTTCTGTTCTGTGTCTCTAAGCTTTTGAATATCTGTGTTTGGGCTGCATGCATACCTCTTTCTTCTGAAGTGTGTTCATTTTGACTTTAGGAAAACTCTAAATATTTATAAATACTTATCAAGAGTAAGTATTTAATGAAGACAGGCACTGCAATGATGCAGTACTTAGGTTCAGACTCCAAACCCTTGATGAGCTCCAATTCTGCCTGTGACTGAGAGTCCTTTGGGTGTCTGTATTGGAAGAAGGAAACTGAGTCCTCTTCCAGATGCAAACTGTCTATGTTTCTCAGCCAGTATCCAGTCATCTTTATCTGTTACTTGTCTTGGAAAGTTAAGTATATGAATGCTCATCTGTCTACAAGATACTCAAACCATCCCTTTAAGGTTTGGTAACATTGCAGAAGAGGATGGAATGAATGTAAGAGCTGGAAGGTAAGGAGAAGGCCTGCAAACTGCCATCGCCTGGGCCAGACACAGCCACTGCGATCCTGAGCCCACAGCAGCTGCGGATGCCCGCACGGGATCTGCAGGCCTGCCAGCAGTCAGGCGTGGATGGAGAGGGGCTCAGGGGTGTCTGATCTTCACTGCTATTTTGCTATTTACTTGATAGACTCAGTGCAAGAGGAAGTCATTGCCTTCAGTCGTGTCACACCAGTGACCCCATCAGGCTCCAGTGGACACTTCCAGTCCAAGTCAGTCACACAGATGGCCGTGGTTAAACTAAGTGTATTGCCAAACCAACCCAAAAGTCATAAACTTGGAAAAGGGACGGGTAGGCATGAGGGAGTATTGACAGCGATGGGAAGGAGATAAGAGAGGGTGGGAGGGGGAGAGTAATTAGAACACATTATAACATGCATGAAATTGTCGAATGGTAAAATTAATAAAACACACTAAAAAGAGTTCAACGTAAGTTCTTGAATGTATGAACATCCCACTTAGAACCCCCTTCTCCACTTGGGGGTACATAGATGTGTGAGTTTGCAGGGATCTGGTATGTGTGCTGGATGGAGTGTGGCTCTGTAGAGACAGAGTCTGCATTTCAGAAGCTATGGGGAGCGTGGATCCAGCCACATAATCTAGGGTTCCGCTCATTTCTGCTGAGTCACCCAGCAGAGGCTGCACTCGATCTACATGTCACTTGTTCTGCATTTCCCTTCTTTCTCCTGAATTAAAAAGCTAACCAGGGGGAACTTCCTACTGTTGTCTTGCTAAACAGTCATGTTGTCAAACTGCCTTCTAAATCTTTTTTTATACACATAGATCAGTGCTGCTCTCAAACTTGGTCAGAGAAGCTTCTCTAGGCACTGAGCAGTGAAGCAGAGACTCCCAATAGGCCACAGTGCTGAGAACAAGTGACTGTTAAGCGCTCAGCCCTAAATGGCACATCTATACCAACCTCCCCTGTCACCAAAAGGGAAGGAACCTTGAAGATGAAGAGTGTAAGAGCCGAAGAACAGGACTGCTGTGAAACTTTGGCCTGACATCCATGCCCTAGATGGGGTTGATAGACATCTCATCATGTCTCCCTAGGAAATGTCACATAGCAGATGGACAGCCATCTAGTCTCATCGCAGTGTTTCTTTGCCTAAGGTTTTATAGCTGGTTCTTGAAAGTCTAGAGAAATCAGACCTGAACTTCAACTTTACTACTGAATCCAGAAACCTGCAGGCTTAGGTTCACTCAGAGCTGTCATGAAAACATGTAGAGAAAACCCTAAAGCCTCTTCTGAGAGTGACCAAGTGTGAGCCTGTTCCGTACACCATGCGAGCCTAGTCACGGACCCTGATCATCTTTGGGTCAGTGTTAACATGGTATCTCTGCAGGTTAGACTTTGTTACCGGGAAAAATCTTTGACGTAATACAGTGCGCGCTTAACTGCTAGTCGGTTAGAATCCAGTATTTCTATTTGGGAAATGGGAAGCTCAACTCTCAATAATTGTATTATTTAAATTTTTAAAATTACATATTTAAGAATTTCATATAGTGCATTTTGACCATATTCACTACTTCCCGCAACTCCTCGAAGGCCCACCCCCAACCCTACCCATGCAACTTTGTTGTCTCCCACCCCCTTTTTAAAACCCATTGAGTCCAATTCGTGGTGTTGCCCATATGTTCCTAGTGTGTGGCCATCCACTGGAGTGCTCCACTTAAGAGGGTTCACACTCTTAAAGAAGACTGCCTCTCCCTTTCCCTCTCCCTCTCCCAGAAGATATCAGTTGCCAATAGCTCTTCAGCGAAGGGTGGGACTTCGTGTCCCCTTCCCTTCTCCATGCTGAGATTTTAGTCCAGTGTGGTGCTGGGATCTGAACTCTGTCTTCTTCTTCTTCTTCTTCTTCTTCTTCTTCTTCTTCTTCTTCTTCTTCTTCTTCTTCTTCTTCTTCTTCTTCTTCTTCTTCGGTCTTGCTTCTTCTTTTTTTCTACTTCTCTCTTCTTCTTCTTTTCAGCAGAAGCTATTAACTGCCTAACCACTCTCCAGCCCCCTATTAGTCTTTGAACACTTGTCTTACTCTGTGACCCAGCTGGCTTGAACATTCCTATTTAGCTCTAGAGCTAACCTTAACTACACTAAAAAACTACTCCTTGCTCATATCCCAAATGCTGGGATTACAACCTCGAACACTACACACCCAGCTAGCTGTTGAAATAACTACTTCTCTTGTAAAAGAGCAAATGAATGAAGATCTCAAGCCTCAGTCTGTAGATGGTTAAACAGATCACAGAAGACCTGTTTAAACATCAGAAATAAAACTTAATGATTGCCCTGAAAGCCAGTTATCTCCTCGAAACCTTGGGTCCCTATCATGGTTGACAAACTTTTCTCCAAATAAAAATAGTTGAAACGGAAGGGTCTTTTCAACTGTAGCCACACTGCCCACTGCAAATGCAGCTAAGATGCCTTGAAACAAGTGGTAAACATCTGGTTTCGTAGATTAAAATCTATGAAACAGACTGCTATTTTGGAATGTTAGGCTACCACAGCAAGCTGTGGGGTGGGGAGTAAATGATTCCACACTTTTTAGAAAACTTTCAGCTTTTTAGAATTTATTATTTTCAGCGGGCGTCTGGGTGGGCACGCCTTTTAATCCTAGCACTTGGGAAGCAAAGCAGGTCGATTGACTTTGTGAGTTCAAGCCAGCCTGTTCTACGCAGTAGTTTACAGGACAGCTGGGGCTAAAAAAAAAAAAAAAAAAAAAAAAAAACCGACAAAAAAAAAAAAAAAAAAAAAAATAGAATTTATTATTTTCTACCGATTTCTCAGGTTCTTAAATTTTTCTTTAAAATAGCCTCATTGAGGGCCATGAGATGGGTCAGCAGGTAAAGGTGCTTGTTGTTAAGTCTGACAAACTGAGTTCGATCCCCAGGACCCACATGGTGAAGAGAGAGAACTAACTCCCGCAAACTGTCTTCAGGTCACCATATATCTCCTCCATATATACACACACATAAATAAATGTAATAATAATGAATTTAAAATATCCGCATTGAAGGAAAGATGCACATAAACATGCATGCACACACACACAGTGAGAATTTATTTCTCTCCAAATGATTGCTAGTGCAAATTTTGACAAAGAACTAATAGAAAATTTTTCATACCAGTCTAGGAACAGGAAATGATAACGTCAGGCCATTTAATGAAGCGGCACTCATATGTCCTCCTCGAAACAGGTTTCTATTCAGAGAATGGATTTCCCTTCTTTATCAGAACCAATGCCACTATCCACAGATTTACTGAATGCCTTACAATCACCAAGCATGATGAAGGTTTGAATGAGAAGCCCCCCCCGCCCCCAATTGGTTCAAGTATTTGAACACTAGGTCAGTTGTTTGTGGAGGGTGAGAAGGTGTGGCCTTGCTGGAGGAAGCTTGCCACTGGGGGTGAGCCTCCTCCCTCTTTCAACTTGCCCTCTGTGCTTCCCGCCACTGTCAGAAGATGTGAATGTTCGACTTTCTTCTCTAGCCACCTCAGCTTCCAGGCCTCCCTGCCTTGGTGGACTCTTACGCCTCTGGAACTGTAAGCCCCAATCAATCCCTCCTTATAAAAAAGTTGTTTTGGTCATGGCATTTTATCACAGAAACAGAAAAATAACTAATACAGCTTCCTTCACAGCATAGCTTCTAACCAAAGAATTCACCTCAGGGTTTGAGAAGTCTGGCTTTTAGTTCTCAGTCTGTGAATTCACTGCTGAGAAGGAGCTGGATCTTTACAATGATTCTGATAGCAGATAGAAAACAAAATCCTTCAAGGCCAGGGTGTTGCCCTTCAGAATGTGCTACCTGCATTCAATCTCAACTGAGATGTAGAGTTTAAGGATGAAGGGATGGGATGGATGGCGATCCTTCTCAGGTATCCCACGGACAGAGCTTTTCTTCTCAGTTCCCAACTTGACCGTGCTGACCTTTAGGCCTTTGTTCTTTGAGGACAGAGGCTAGCTGGTTGGGTTCTTCACACCATTGAAACGCCAGGGCAAAGGGATAATTACTGCCTGAGGTAAAGGATCCTCATGATGAGGGTAAATTGGGTTTTTGTTATGAAATGATTTGAAAGTAGCTTCCTGCTGAGGTTAATTTCTGAGTTTCCTTGATGTTTCCTGTTTGGCATCTCAGGTTTTTCAAACACCTGCCTTGCCAGTTTCCTGGATTAAATTCTTTCTATTTTAAAGTACCTGGATGGTTCTTTCAGACTTTGGTTGATAGAGTTTGGGGGTCTAGAGAGTGACCACAGGGAAAGTCCCTTTAAGGTAGGATTCTGGGATCAAGTTCTTATCAATTTGCACATACTCTTAAGGGTGCCATACTTAAGAGGGAGGAAGTAGGATGCTCACACCCTTGGGCTATTCTCGTTCTTTCCCCATAACAAAACTACAGATTAGCTAAGCAGTGGCCCCCAGAATAACTATCTGTCTGGGCCAGCCTAGCTTGTACCCATGAGGCCATGCCACAGTTTGGCCAATGAGAACACAGACACACAAACACAGACAGACAGACAGACATACACACACACACACACACGTGATGTTCATAGCTTCCTGGAGCCCTGTTAAAGGAAGAAGCCTGCCTTTCCCTCCCCTTTCCTTCTTTTTGTTGCCTGGAATGTGAATTTAAAGACTGGAATCCAGGGCCTGGAGAGATGGCCTAGCGGTTGAGAGTGCCGACTGCTCTTGCAGAGGACCTGTGTTCGATCCCCAGCATCCACATGGCAGCTGAGAACCGTCTTTAAGTCCAGTTCCGGGGGAATCCGACACCCTTTTCTGACCTCTGCGGCACTGCACGACACAAGTGCACAAACTTACATGCAGACAGTACATTCATACACATACAAAAAATTAAAAAAAATTTTAAAAAAGACTGGAATCCAGCAGGCCTTTTAGAGGCCAATTTAGGAAAGCATAGGGGCATCTGATAAAGAGCTTCCTTGCCAGCCCAAAGGCTGATTGAGACCAGTGACTGTTAAGAGAGGCCCACACTGACTCCATTTTGAGTATAGCCGCCATTTTAAGCAATTACTGAAATCTTCCCAATTCAGGAAAAATGTTGATTTCTCAAAGAAAGTTGCTCAAGGCCTCAAGAACAGCTAACTTAAACTTGTTAAAGATAACTGTTGGTATGTGAGGGAAGATGGACTGACCCAACATTTCCTCATTCCAGTTGCAGGATTGTGTCTAAAGATAATTGTTGGTATGTGGGGTGCCCTTGGGGTGACCTAACCATGAGCTGTAACCCTGCTATTATCCAATATGGCTAGAAGTTACCCAAACCCCACTAAAATTCCCCTAGACCCTGTATAAAAGGCCTGCGAGCCAAGTTATCTGGGTTGGAGCCTTTTACCTCCCACTCCAGCATGCTGGTTTACTTTTTCCCGAAATAAAGTCTTGGTTTTTCATCCTTTGGTGTGTCTGGTGTGGATTCTCAAACCCTAATAGTGACATCATCAATGGAAGCCAGATGTTGTTGCCCAGAGACAATCAGGATTCAACACCCTAGTCAGAGCATTTGAAGACCTAGAATAAAAGATATAGACTTCTCCTTCCTCTTCTATTTTTCTTTTTCACAAGAGTTTACAAAATATTGGCATTCATTTTTCTTTGAATGGTAGAATTCACCTGTGGCCTTCCCTTGTTAGAAGGTATTCTAATCACTGGTTTAATCTTTGTCATTGGTCTATTCTGGCTAGACTTCTTCTTGGTTCAGTTCTGGTAGGCTCTATGTGTCTAGATATTGACTTGTTTCTTCAAGGTGATGTAAATTTTTTTTTTGACCCTAAGAACATACTTTTTGTTTTATTTTATTTTATTTTCAAAGCCAATGTTTTATTGAAGCTCTGTGTATTTCATTCAAAATTACAAATAATAGACCTGTGCCCCCTCCCTGCCCCCCCACCCCACAAGAGCTCATGCATTCTGCCAAACATGTTTTTCATCTTTTTTTCAGTCTTCAAAATTCTCCATGTAGAAGTTTACTGTTTCGAGCAGAAGTTCACCGTTTCAGTCAGTTCTTTGGTGTAGTCTTTCTGTTTTTGTTGTTGTTGGTGTAGTCTTTCTGTTTTTGTTGTTGTTATCCCTTCCAATCTGCATCGGTCCAAAATATGCACATATGCATGCCACATATATCATAGGTTTGTTTCAGCATCTTCAGCTTATGATTTTTTAAAATTAGACTGAAAGATGTCATGTTTGAAGTCTCCTCTTTGGCAAGCCCAAACCACCATCAGTTCTGTCCTTGTGCCCCACACTGGGGTTTGGTGATGTGATTTTAGGGGTCATGTAATGGCCCACTATAGTCCCTTAAGATTCCTGTTTCTGAAGCATCCTTGTAATACCTTCTTTTCTATTTCTGATTTGTTTGAGTCTTGTCTCTTTTTTTCATAAGGTAGCTAAGGGTTTATTTACTTTGTTTACAAAATCAACTCTTTTTTTTTTTTTTTTTTTTTTTGGTCTTTTGTTAGACAGGGTCTCCCTGTAGCCCCAGCTGTTCCTGGAACTCACCTTGTAGAACCAGGCTGGCCTTGAACTCACAAAGATCGCCTGTCTCTGCCCCCAAGTTGTTAAATTAAACTCTTGTTGGTTTTTCTTTTTTCAATTTTTATAATTTTTTTTTTTTTTTTTTTTTTTTATTTTTTTGCTGCATAGTTTGTGTGTGCATGTGTAGCAGTGAGGCAGAAGAGTGTCGGATCCTCTGGACTGGAGCTTGGATGGTTGTTAGCCGCCATGTGGTGCTGGTATAAACTCCGGGTCCTCTGTAGGCATTGGTGCTCTTAACTGCTGAGGCCATCTCTCCAGCCCCGTTTCTTGTGTTTTCTGTCATTTTCTAGACCTCGTTTCACTTATTTTTGTTCTAATATTGTAATATTTTCTTCTTTCCTCTAACTTTAGGCTTTATTAATATTTATCTGGTTCTCTGAGGTGTGTCATTAAGTTGTCTATTTGACATACTTATTTTCAATATAAGTATTTAANATAACATTACAGAAAGACATAAGGAACACTGGTACACATCAATGTCAAGCCTGTCACTAGAAATCTAGTATGAATTAGAAGTAAAAAAAATAATAATAACTTGTATTTTCAATTGATTTAAGTGTTACTAATCTTTTATATTAATAGTATTTGATCAATTGTAAATTAACATAAGTATTTTAGTTTTAACACCATATACTATATAAATAAATTTTGGATAAAAAGTAAATATTAATGAGATAAATCTTGACTAAACATACATTGTGTTTTCAAGTTATCTGATTAAGTTCTGATCCTAAAGAAATAAAGTTTATGTATATGATTTTAACTTTTGTTTATCACAACCTGTAAATACATCACTTTAAAGTATAAACATTATAAAGTGGGTTTTACAGATCCATTCTGTGTGCCAATGGATTGTAACCAGTAGATGACAGTATATACCCAGTAAAACTTTGAATTGTTATGTTTGTAAATTTTTACTTACCATTAATAAATTAATTTATTTATTAGTTCTTTAACTATATTAACAGACTTGAGTTATGGAGGAAAAAGGGTTCATCTTAGTCCTAGAGTTAGCCTTTACTGAATTTAAACAGTAAATTTATCTAGGCAGTAAAAATCATAACAAGTTAATCTTAAAACCAAAACCTTAGAGTATTTTTAGCTGAGTTTTGAAGAACACTTCATTAGAGTTAGAGCTTTTTGTCAGACCTGGCTGGCCTGAGACTCTCCAGACAAACCTGCCTTTTTTTGCTTTTAGAGTGCTGAAATTAAAAAATGGCACACACCTTTAATCCTAGCACTTGGGAGGCAGAGGCAGGAGGATCTTTGTGAGTTCAAGGCCAGCCTCGTTTACAGAGTGAGTTCCAGGACAGCTGGGACTACGGGGAGACCCTGTCTCAAAAAAAACCAACCAAACAAACAAAAACTAAAACAAGAAAACCACCTCCAACAACAGAAAAACAACAACAACAAAATTTTTGGAGCTGGGGAAATGGTTCGGCAGTTAAGAGCATGGGCTGCCCTTGCAGAGATCCCAAGTTCGGTTCCCTGCACTCTCATGGCAGATAACAACTTTCTGCAATTCCAGTTCCATAGGATATGATGCCCTCTTCTGGTCTCTTCCCAAAAAAGTGTTGATTAGTTTCCACTTGCTTGTGAATTTCCCAATTTCTTATTTATTTCTAGTTTCACTTCACTGTGTTTGGAAAAAAAAAAACAATTGGTATGATTTTTATCTTAAATCTTTTATGATATATTTTGTAATTTCATGTGCAATCTATCTTGAAGAATGTTCCATATGTATTTGAAAAGAGTACGTATTCTGCTTTTGCAAAGAAAGTTCCCTGTATAGGTTGTTAGAACCATTTGGTCTACAGCACTGTTCACTGTACCACATTTTCTCTCTTTCTTTCTTTCTTTCTTTCTTTCTTTCTTTCTTTCTTTCTTTCTTTCTTTCTTTCTTTCTTCTTTTGTTGTTTTTGTTTTTGTTTTGTTTTGTTTCTTGAGACAAGATGTCCCTGTAGCCACAGCTGACCTGGAAGATCTGGTTGACCTTGATCTTACAGAGATCTGCCTGCCTATGCCTCCCGATTGCTGGCACCAAAGGCATGATCAACCATGCCTATCTGTGCCACTTTCTTTACTGATATTCTATCCATAATTGAAGGGGGGATGGTGAATTTTCTCGTTGCTTTGCTAATTGTTTTGCTAATTCCTCATAAATTCTGTTAATAATTGCCTTTTGCATTTAGTAATTACAGCATTGGATTCACATATAACTATTATGTCTTCCTATTGGATTAATCCTTTTATTGTTTAATTACCCTCTGTCTCTAGAGCCGAGTTCTGAATTATGTTTATTTTTTTTCTAGATGGAGTCTGTCTGTCACCTAGGCTAGCTTTGAACTTAGTTCTCTTCCTGTCTCATCTCCCTGAGTGCTAGAAGCCTGGTACATGAGTAATTTCTTAATGTACTTCTTTGAGAAATTGGACATTTAAGGAGATTTGGTAGAAAAATTCCAGTGGAAAGGCTATGTATTCTGAAAGGGAAAAGCCAGATAACATATCTAGACCCCACTCTCCGGCTAGGGATTTAATCTCAGGCCACTCACCAGCAGAAAAACCATTGTCAGCTAAGAGCATTCTGGAGAGCACATATGTGTGAGTATTTCGTTCTATCACCCCCAGGAGCTAGGTGGGCATGGACATGCTTGCTGGTAAAGAGAATTCAGGAGGATACCCACAGAGTCTCTGATATCCTGCTTCCACTAAAAGCTCCTTAGAGAACAGAACATAAACTTCTGAAAACAACGTAAGAAGTCAATTTCTTTCAGGTGTCTGTTAAATACAAGAAAAAGAAGGGGCAGGGCTAGAGAGATGACTCAGTGGCTATCTCTCTTGCAGAGTACCTGGGTTCAGTTCCCAACACCCACATCAAGTGGCTCACAACTGCCTGTAACTCCAGCTCCAGAAGATCTGATGCCCTCTTCTGGCCACCAAGAGCACTGCACCCATATCCACAAAACCAGAGACATACACACATACACATAATTAAAAATAAGATAAAACTGGGCATGGTGGTGCATACCTTTAATTCAGCACTTGGGAGGCAAAGACAGGTAGATGTCTGTAAGTTCTAAGTAAGCCTGGTCTACATAGTGAGTTCCAGGCTAGCCAGAGATACACAGTGAGACCCTTTCTAAATAAATAATCTTAAAGAAAAGGAAGAAGGTAGCCGCTGGTAGTCTAGTAGAGGAGTTGACACATAACTACCCTTCGGAATGAGGTTTATTAGGAGAAAGGGCTCAATATCATAATTGGTGCTTGAGGCGGGAAAGCATAAAAATGAGCAATAGGGCCTGGAGAGAGATGGCTCAGTGGTAAGAGCATTGGCTGCTCCTGCAGAAGACCTGGGTTTGAATCCTAGCACCAAAATACTAACAACTGCTGGTAACTGCAGTTCTAGGTGATCTAACACCATCTTCTGACTTCTGTGTGCACAACACAGGTGCGCTTACATACATACAGGCAATGCACTCATACATATAAAATAAAAATAATAAGTAACCATTATTACTCAACCATTACTCAACCATTATTACTCAAATTGTTTAGAAGGATACAAACAGAGAGAATTCTCCCAAATTCCTTCTATGAAGCCAACATCACCCTATTACCAAAACCAGGCAAAGATACAACCAAAAAGGAGAACTATAGACCCATCTCATTAATGAACACAGATGCCAAAGTTCTAAACAGGATACTGGCAAATCGCATACAGACCCACATCAAGAAGATCCTCCATCATGACCAAGTTGGATTCATACTAGAGATGCAGGGATGGTTCAACATATGAAAATCAATAAATATCATAAAGCATATAAATGGACTGAAAGACAAAAACCACATGATCATCTCAATTGATGAGGAAAAAGCCTTTGACAAAATCCAGCATCCCTTCATGCTTAAAGTCCTAGAGGCAACTAGATAGGAGGGATCATTCCTCAATGTAATCAAAGCCATATACAGGAAACCCGCAGCCAATATCATTCTAAATGGGGAAATGACAGAAACATTCCCTTTAAAGGTAGGAACTTGGCAAGGCTGCCTTCTGTCACCACTCCTCTTCAATATAGTGCTTTAAACACTTGCTAGGGCAATAAGGCAAGAAAAGGATATTAAAGTAGTACTAATTGGAAAAGTGGGAGTCAAGCTATCCCTTTTTGCTGATGATATGATTATTTTCTTAAGGGATACTAAAAACACCACCAGAAAACTCCTACAAATGAGTAAGAGCTTCATTAGTGGCAGGATACAAAATTAACCTAGAAAAATCAGTAGCCTTTCTTTATACCAACAATAAGCAACTGAAGAAGGAATTCAAGGAGACCTTCCTACTCACAATAGCCTCAAAAACAATAAAATACCTAGGAACAATCCTAACCAAAGACACCAAAGATCTCTACAACAAAAAGTTTAAACCCCAGAAGGAGGAAATTGAAGAAGACATCAGAAGATGGAAAAAATCTTCCATGATCATGGATTGGGAAAATTAATATAGTAAAAATCTCTATTCTACCCAAACTCTTGTATAGATTTAATGCAATCCCAATTAAAATCCCCAAGAGTTTCTTCACAGGCTTGGAGAAAAAAGTCCTTAATTTCATTTGGAAAAACAAAAGACCCTGAATAGACAAAACAACCCTGAGTGAAAAGAGCAATACAGGGGAGATCTCTTTACCAGACTTCAAACTATACTACAGGGCTATAGTCATAAAAACAGCTTGGTACTGGCACAAAAACAGACCTGTTGACCAATGGAACAAAACTGAAGATCCAAACTTGAGCACATACAATTTCAGCCACCTCACTTTTGACAAGGGGTCCAAGAAGACACAATGGAGGAAAGACAGCATCTTCAGCAAGTGGTGTTGGCAAAACTGGATCACCACTTGTAGAAGAATGAAATTAAACCCCTACCTCTCGCCCTGTACAAAAGTCAACTCCAGATGGATCAAAGACCTCAACGTGAAACCCCAAACTCTGAAGGTGATAGAAGAAAAAGTTGTCAGCAGCCTACAAGACATAGGCATAGGAAAAGACTTCCTAAATCAGACAGCAGCTGCACAAGAATTAAGGTTGACAGTTGACAAATGGGACCTCATTAAACTCAAAAGCTTCTGTACATCAAAAGAAACAATCAAGGAAGTGAAGAGAAATCCCACAGAGTGGGAGGAAACCTTCACCTCAGATACATCTGACAAAGCACTGATTTCCAGAATATATAAACTGTTCAAAAAACAAAGAAGAAAACAAATGACACTCTCAATAGATGGAGCAAAGAGCTGAACAGGGACTTCACAACTGAGGAATTAGAGATTGCTAAGAAACATCTTAAGAAGTGTTCAACGTCACTAATAATTAGGGAAATGCAAATTAAAACCACTTTAAGATATCATCTTACTCCAATAAGACTGGCTAGGATCAAGAAAACAAATGATACCAAGTTCTGGAGAGGTTGTGGGGAAAGGGGAACAGTCAACTGGTACAGCTACTATGGAAAGCAGTGTGGAGAACCCTTGGAAGACTTGGAATGAACTTGCCACCTGACCCAGCCATACCACTCCTGGGTATGTACCCACAAGACTCATCTTACCACAGAGATACATGCACAGCCATGTTATTGCAGCTCTCTTCATGATAGCAAGGAGCTGGAACCAACCCAAGTGCCCCTCAACTGAGGAGTGGATAGAGAAAATGTGGTACATCTACACAATGGAGTTCTATGTAGTAGTAAAGAAAGATGACATCATGAGCTTTGTAGGCTGGAGCTAGAAGATATCATACTAAGTGAAGTAACACAGTCCCAGAAAAACAAATGACGAATGGTATCCCTCATCTGTGGATGCTAGCACCAGTTACCTAATATGGCAAACTGAGCAATGTCAATATGATCTGAAAACAACTGTGCTCTTGTATTGTAGAATCCCTTAAAAAATAAACAAAAAGAGGAAAAAAGAAGTAAAAATTTGGAAAACAACAATTATTAAAGACAGCACAAAGAGCCTTCAAAGGAAAGGAAAGGAGCTTCACTCATGGCTGACACCATAAGTCAGAGCTGTAGAACCACAGCCCAGATCAGCTTCTTAATTCTCTGGCTCAGTCTCCCCAAGACTACTGTGGAATAATGGCCTGATTTCTTCAGGCTGTGGGCTCTAGCTTCTAGCAAAACCAAGTTCTTAAAGCAGCAGACCATGATCTAACAGTTACCAACAAGCAAATCAAACAGGTGGTTCATCACCCCTGGCCTTAAGTACTCCAAGGATGGATCTGTGCTTGCTCCTCTATTTGTTTTTATTATTGTTATTATTATTATTATTATTATTATTATTTTTTTTTTTACTTTCTACATGTGTTAAAGTGCACCCATGTCTTGCAATGCCCATGATGGTCAGAAGAGGGCATCAGATGGTACTGGAGTTATAGACAGTTGTTAGCTGCCATGTGGGTGCTGGGAATCAAGGCCTGGACCTCTGCAAAAGCAGTCAGTGCTCTTAACCGCTGACCCATCTCTCCAACCTCCTGGCTCCTTTATTTGTAAATATCTAATGTTTTTTCCTGTTTCCCATGACTAGAGTTGTTCCTTTACCCCCAGACTGGGACCTTCATAAACTTAACATTTACCAGCCAGTGTGTTAACCTGGAGAGAGTTAGAGTTCTTATGTAGGCACATTCAAGGAGACTGTCCTACTGAGGACCTCTGACGAACTCCAGCATAACTGGCTACTCACTCATAAACAACTCACCACCTTCTTAGCTACAGCAGCCTAGTCTACCTAGGAAACTCGCTGTCAATCCTAACTATAGCTGAGATTCCCAATAAATCATGGACTTCTCCCTATCCTCCTCCTTTTAGTTGTAATTTTATATGAAATCAAATAATATGCTTGCGTAGATTTAGAGGTCAGGGCCCTAGAGAGGAGACTTCCGGTCTCCTCTAGAGAGGAAGACATGCACTTCCTCCAACCACTCGTGTTCTGGCTCAGACCATGCAATGGCTAAGTCTGCCTGTCAACTTGACAGGGATCTAGAAGCACTATGGAAACACACCTCTGGGCATGTCTAGGAGGGATTATCTAGATTAGATTAACAGAGGTTGGAAGACCCACCATTAATTTGCCTGACACTATCCCACGGGCTGGGATCCTGGCTTAAATCAAAAGGAGAAAGCAAGCTGAGCTCCCGCGTTCATCTCTGTCTGCTTCCTGACTATAGATGCAATGTGTTTGGGCCCCCTCACAATCCTACCACCAAGCATTCCCCACCTGGATGGACTATACCCTGGAACTGTGTGCCAAAAAGAACACCCTCTTCCTTAAGTTACTTTCGTCAGAAGTTTCGTCATAGCAGACATGGAATGACGGCTGTGAGGCGTTGCCATCTAGAATTCGGGCTTCGGTGTCTCCCGGTGTGCTGAGCTATGCACAACCCTCTGGTAGCAGATCGCTCGCCTCTTATTATCACGCCGCGCTGCGGGGAGGGGGTGGGTAATTACAGCAATTGATCCGACTGGGTGGCTTCTACATCCAACCTCTCAAGAAATCCTCTCCTCTTGGGCTTCTTTCTGCAGACTCCACCTCCCACACCCGGACCCAGACTCTGCCTCCCACACCCCAACCCTGTGTTTCCAGATCTGATGTTCCTTGGGTTCTATGGTCTTAGCTCACTTTTTTCCTTGTGTCTACCCTCTAAAAAACCCCAGTAGCTTTAAGGTTTGCCTAGCTAACTAAACCAGTTACTAGGTAACCACGCTCCCGTTGGTTGATTTACTTAACCAGTCACCAGGAAAACATTTCCCCTCATCCCACTGAAGTTTAGGGAAATGTGTGTGATCTCCCGTTTTTGACTAATCTCTCATTCCCTTTGTTCTTATGAACCGATGCCCCTTTTATTATTTAAAGCTCATTTTAATGAGGTTCAAAAGGCGGTGTGCTTGGATTTGGCTGGCTGCAATTCTGGTTTAGGCTTTTAATTACATATATATATATTTATATATTTCTATTTATTATTCTGAGAGTCTGAGGTGGATTGTAGAAAAAGACATGGCTTTTAAATTTTTACCTTCAAACACAATCCCGCAAGAACTGAAAAGGCAAAGTCTGAAATGGGGAGAAGCCATTTAACTTCCATCAGACTTGTGTACAGCCTGGCATCTTTTGCTGGTTGGCTAAGGCTGATGGTGACTGCCGTGAGCATGGACTAGCATGGACTAAGTCCAAAGTAATCCAGGACATGAATATGATAATACGATCTAATTTTATTAATTTCTACGCAGGTTAATTCTATGATTCTAATTTTGTCCTATCCTCCCCAAGGCTGCTCACCTACAGGGCATTCTCTTAACCTTTAGGAAGTGTGTGTGTGTGTGGGGGGGGGGGTCCATGCTAAGGAGTTCCAAGAAGCTAAGTTTGGTTGGTTCAAGCAGACCTCTTAGTTCAGGCCCTGAAACAGCTTCCAGGTGAGCCTGTCCCTGCTGTGTCAGTGGCCAGCAAGGTCAGCGTGCACTTCAGGCAGAAGGTGTTATGGGGGCACACGTCCAGGTGTTCTTAGCTCCCTCACACAGTGGGAAGGAGGGTGTTGTGAGACTTTTCAGGAGGCACCTCACAGTAGGTCCCCCAAGGCCGGGAAGTGAGAGTGAAGTCATTCTGTACTTCCCAGCTTAAGTAGCTGTGGCCAGGCTGCTGGAGTGAACTGGGTCCCAGATGGCTGTCTTACCTGAGGTGCCTTCTCTCACTTCCTGATCAGCTGTGCATGTTGGGCTTTCCCCCATTCCTGGGGTCCCTTCCCTTGCTGGGTTCAGGGCCCTTGCTGATGCTCTGGGCTGGTTATCTGAATAGCCTTCGGTGTAATTCAGTTTCTAAGTTAAATTAACTTTCCTATTCTCTAAAGTTACAGCACTTCAAATCCACACATTTACTAATGTTCTTATGCTCTTTACAATGACCTGTTTCCCACTGTGAGAAAACAAGCTAAATCTGCTCTCCCCTACAGGAGTTGGGTCGTTTGTCATTGTGGACTTTCTTATTTTCAAAGTCAGGCTGTGAATGAGGCTTTTAATTAGTATGTTGAACTTTAACATTTTTTGTTAGGAGGAAAGCTGATTTGTCATTTCTTAGAGAGAGAGAGAAACACAGAGAAGAAAGAAGTCCGACTTGGATCAGATGCTGCTCCTGGGATACGCAGATGTGTCCAGAGGGTGGAACCCTGGGTGGGACCTGCAGTGCAGAGGGGCAGAAGGAGCTCTCAGAAAGAAGGTTGCAGCCGGACGTGGTGGCGCACGCCTTTAATCCGAGCACTTGGGAAGGCAGAGGCAGACGGATTATGTGAGTTCAAGGCCAGCCTGCTCTACAGAGTGAGTTCGCAGGACAAGCTGGGGCTACAGGGAGACCCGGACTTGAAAAACAAAAAAAAAAAAAAAAAAAAAAGAGAAAGGAAGAAAGAAAGAAGGTTGCATTTCTAGATAATGAGTATGCTCTGGAGACAAGGCAGTAGGTGTCCACCGAGACACTGGTCCTTTTACTGGGGGGTTAGTCCAGTCCAGCATTGGCCACTTTTTATTTTAGGTATGTCTCCAAAGAAAAAAGTTCCTTTTCTGGTTTAGTGAGATCTTTCAAGAATGGATACTGTTTAAAATCATACCAATAGATCTTCGAGATCATTTTAGAGCATGCACAACCAAAAAGTAAAATAGCATCAACTATCACTGATTCCAGAAAGCTTAGAAAGATGATTCTCTCCTTTAACATAAATGAAATGTGCACAATTCTTGGGTGAAAGTCACATTTTCTCTGACCCCATAAGAATCTCATTTCCTGTTCCCCTGAGTTCTCAGTTTGATATCTTGGGGCTGGGACTAACAGAGCAGAGCTGTATTTTCAACTGACTCATCTCTAGAAAGAAGACTGATGTCCAGAGAAATACAGTTTGAAAGCATCTGAATTTAGCACCTTTGAAGTGTCAGTGGCAAACTGCAGAGCCCATATCCGGCAGGGGAAAGCGTCCCAGGTACAAAATTGGATTTGGTTCTTGCAGTCTGCAAAAGTCCCAAATAGAAAACCCCAGGAGAGTTATGCATGCATTCGTAGCCTACTTGCTTAAAGGAATGGTTGTTTATCTGATTTTAAAGAAAAGATCCATTCTTTAACAATCTGGGAGTAAATCTTAAAATATTTAATTTCCCATTCAAAATTAAATTATGATTTAATTCATATTTCTAACAATTAGAAGTTGATTTTACTTCTCAAAAATTATTTCCCAAAACGCTTTTTTTTTTTGTCTTTTTGAGACAGGGTCTTCCTGTAGCTCTGGCTGTCCTGGAACTCACTCTGTAGACCAGGCTGGCCTTTAACTCACAGACATCCACCTGCCTCTGCCTCCCAAGTGCTAGGATTAAAGGCATGCACCACCACGCCCAGCTCCAAAACACTTTCTTAGAAAACAAATTTAGGGAGCTGGGCATGGTGGTGCACACTTTCAATCCCAGCAGATTTCCATATGTTTGCCCATCTATATTACCAACAACAAGATAAAGGTACACAATATCTCCAGGATCTCAGAAGATCTTTTCACACTCTTGAATGTTCAATTCCTACCCTACTAATGCCTTCTATGTGTATGTATGTTTGTGTGTGAATTTGGGCATGTGTGTGCCATGGTGTATGTGTGTGTAGGTCAGAGGAAACCTTGGACATCAATTCTTGCCTTTCACATTGTGTGAGACAGGGTCTCTTTATTAATTACTCTGATTATAGCAGCCTAGCTAACCCATGGGCTTCTGGGGACTCTTCCTGCTCCACCTCCCATCTTACCATAGGAGTGCTGGGATTACAGATGTTTGGCTTTATGTGGGTTCTGGAGATTCAAACTCAGGTCTTCATGCTTGGGCAGCAAGCACTTTATCTAGTGAGTCATCCTCTCAGTCCCAGTATCCCGCTTTTCATGTCTAGTTGATTTTCACAAAAAAGGGAATCATTTGAGATATGCAGATTTTACATCTGGTTTCTTTGGCTCAGGATTATTTCTCTGAGATCCACTTACATTGTTTCATACCATGGTGATTCATCTGTTCTCATCACTGTTGTTTTATTGTTGGAATACACTGCATTTAAACCTTGTGTTTATTGTCCATTGTTAGATATGTGACTCTGTTTCTCTTAGACACTTTCCTAATAGAACTGATGAGTTGTGGGGTAGGCACCTCTTGGTTATGTCCAGTCTCTCTCATTTTATTCATTCTTGTAATTTTTTTTTTTTTTTGGACTTTTCGAGACAGGGTCTCCCTGTAGCCACAGCTGTCCTGGAACTCATTCTGTAGACCAGACTGGCCTTGAACTCACAAAGATCCACCTACCTCTGCCTCCCAAGTGCTAGGATTACAGGCGTGCGCCACCACACCCGGCTGATGGTTTCATTTTCTATTTTCCTAACTGGTACTGATGCTAGGCTTCTTTGACATGTTGATGTTGTTGTTAGGCAAAGACTAAAACATGTCCTATTCCTTACCTGAGTCTTAATGCTAGAATCTTTAAAATTAACAATATAAGAAACCAATGTACAAATCTCCAATAACACTCATAGGACTCTTGGAAGAAAATATACAATATTAAGCCAGGCGTGGTGGCACACGTCTGTAATCCTAGCACTTGGGAGGCAGAGGCAGGCAGAGCTCTGTGAGTTCAACGCCAGCCTTGTCTACATAGCGAGATCTAGGCCAGGTGGGACTAAAGGGAGACCCTGTTTCAAAAAGACAAAAAATAATTACAATATCTTTCTGGAAAAACTGCTTTAAATAAAATTATGAGTGAGGCCTAGCTCAACAATGCAGTTCCAAGAGACATTTGGGGGGAAAAGTGTCCTCCCAAGTTCAGGCCCCCTCTTCAAAAGTAAAGTTAAGAGTCAGGCTATTTTATTCAGGTATTAACTGTAATTCGGCTGGTAATGCTACACTATTTTAACTTGGAGAGATTTATCTGGGGTAATAACTGAAATGAATGAACACAAATATATAGTGTTGGTTAATCTTCATTGACAGCTCGGCTGGATTTGGAATCACCTAGGAGACATGCCTTTGGGCATGTCTGTGAGGGTCTTTCTACAGAGGTTTAACTAAGGAGAGACCACCTACTACCCCTGTGGGCAGCTCCACCCCCATGGACTTTAGCCAACATCTACCCATGATGGACTATGTCCTCAAACTTTAGCCAACATAAATCAAACCTACCTTCCTTCCTTCCTTCCTTCCTTCCTTCCTTCCTTCCTTCCTTCCTTCCTCCTTCCTCCTTCCTTCCTCCTTCCTTCCTCCTTCCTTCCCTTCTTCCTTCCTTCCCCCTTCCTTCCCCCCTTCCTTCCCCTCTTCCTTTCTTCCTTTCTTCCTCTCTCCCTCTCTCCCTTCCTTCCTTCCTTCCTTCNTAATATGTACATATATATATATATATATATATATATACACACACACAGCAGTTTTACTGTTTAAAATATATATTATACTACTGTAGTATAATAGATGACTATAAACTCAGCAGCTTGACATGCAGGGCCCATATAGTAGCCCACAGTTCTATAGGTCAGGCATCTGGCATGATGTGATTTTGTTTTCAATTCAGGACATTACAAAGCTGAAGTCAGGATGTCTATGAGTTGAGCTATTTCCTGGAGACCTGTGGGGCATGCGACTGAGAAGCAGACTTCAGGCCCCACTGTCTGTGGCCTCGTAGTTATGGGACTGATGTCCTCTTTCCTTGCTAGTCATTGGTTTTGAGGGGCCGTGCTCAGCTCCTACAGGCCGTGCACATATTCCTTTCTTGTGCCCTACTCCATCTTCTACAGGGAAACTCTCTCATTGTAGATTCCCTGCTGTGCCTTGAATCTTTTGTTTTCTCGCACCCAAACTCAGAGGACTTACGTAATTCCCTGCCTAAAGGTCATAAAACACAACCATGGATGTGAACACCATCCTGTCTGCAGTCCTGGGAGTTGTAGAAAGGGTAACTATCGGGAAGGGAGGAGTCCTGGAGATTGCGATAGTCAGCTTAAATGATCAACTTGACACAACCTAGAATCACCTGAGAAGAGTTTCATTAGGGATTATCTACATTAGGTTAATTGATGTGGGAAGACAGCCCACTATGGGCAGGCTATTCCCTAGGCAGGGGGGTCCTGAACTGTGTAATAGTGGAGAAACTGAGGTGAGTGCAAGCAAGTGATTGTGCATGCATTCACTTCTCTCTGCTCTTGACTTGGGGGTGACTAGCTGCTTCAAGTCCCTGCCTTAACGTCCCCACAATGAGACCGTAACCTGGATTTTTAAGTTGAAATAAGCCCCTTTCACCCCAAATTTGCTTTTTGACGGGTATTTTATCACAGCAACAGAAGCGAAACTAGGAGCTGCAAAACTATGCAAATAGTAGAATCTCTGTAAGAGTCAGAAAGAGAACAAAAACACACTTTTGTTTTATTGTCAGAATTACAGCCGGGTGTGGGGAGGGCAGACAAGAATCCGAGATCAGCAAATGGATTTCTATTGCTTTTACCGTTTTGGGGCTTCTGCCCACACTAGACAACATTTTCAAAATATTTGGACAGAAGTAGAATGCATTTGGCAGACATATGCTTCTAGTTGACGCCAGACTCCCTGATCATTGTAAGGCTGTTCAAAGCTGGCTTGCAGGGCAGGGCCAATGGGGACAATAAGTCAATACAGAACACACAGGGAGGGAAAACTCTGCTGGCTCTTACGGGGCTCATTCGCTTTGAAAGGGCTCCCTGTTGCCTTGATTCTCTGATCTTTCCAAAATTCTCATTTCTGAGTTGCTAATTATGAGTGACAGCTGAATTGAATAGAAAAATCCTAGGCTATGGATGTAGCTAAATTGGTAGAGTGTTTGTCTAGGATACATCAAGTCCTGGGTTCAATCAGCAGCACTACATAAGTTGGGTATGGTGGTGCATCCCTTTAATCCCATCAATTAAGTACTTGGAGGTAGGAGGATTGAAGCTCAAGGCCATCCGTAGCTAATGAGTTTGAGGCAAGCCTGGGCTACATGAGATCCTGTCTCAAAGAAAATAAAAGCCCTTTCTTCCTCTCTGGAGCATGCTGTCCAAATCCTTTATCTCTCGGGCTGCCAGGCAGATGTCCTGGTGCTGGCTGGCTGGTCTTCCCAGGCTTGGGAGAACCTGCTTTCTCTATCTGGTGTCACATACTATCTTGCTTGCTCTACCAGCCAGGCCCTTCTGGTCTGAGGCCTGGAGGAAGGAGGGTGATGGAAAGTGAGGCCTGAAGCTTGTTCTTCATGCTTCAGAGGGTTTGGAAAATGACTTTTTCTTTTCCACAGAAAAAGTGTTGGAACAGAGGAGGCATGTTTGCTTGAAGCTTGTAATTCGCACATCCATCTTCTTGGTGAACTGTGTTCTGAATTTTCTCAGAAACCACAGAATACACTAAATTTCTTAGGAAGGCCCCATATTGCATTCAAATATGACAAGGTGGACCAGAAAGCAAGATTCCTTCACACATGCTCCCTGTGGCTGTCTCCCTGGTTCCCTGAATCATCTCTCTCCATTTCATAAGAATCTTTTCAACCTTAAATGAATGCTTTTTAAATCATATGGTCCCACCTTGAGATGCACAGCCACAGGCAAGCAATGGATAAGGAACTTTTTAAAAAAAATGAATATTTATGTGCATGAGTGTTTTGCCTGCATGTAAGTGTGCCCATGTCCTGCAATGCCTGCGGAAGTCAGAAGAGGGTGCCAAATCTCCTGGAACTGGAGTTACAGATGGTTGTTAGCTGCCATGTGGGTGTTGGGAACTGAACCAGGATCCTCTGCAAGAACAGTTAGTGTTCTTAACCACTGAGCCATCTCTCCAGCTCCAAATGTCACGTTTCAAATATACACACTTATTGTCAGTTGTAGTGCACAAGCATGACAGCAAGGCTATGCTCCCTGTGTGCCCAAGGTCTGAGTGAGAAGGTGAGCATTTGTAACATGTAATGACTCTTTTAATTTTAACGTTTAGCATTAGTCACAAAGGCAAGGAGATAGGAAAAGCAAGTTTCTCTCCTCAGGCTCTCCAAATACATAACGATCCTAAGGGGGGTTCCCAGCTTGAAATAAGGCTTCATGTACAGCAACTTCCTAGGGATGCCTTGTGTGGTGGCACAGGCCTATGATGTCCACAGTCCAGAGGCTCAGTCCAGGTCCCATGTGTAATAAAGGTTAACTTCTTCACTTCCTGAGTGTGGTTTGAGTCTTCTTGAGTTAACTCCATCAACACTATAGCAAAAGTGACTTCTGCAATGGGCGAGAGATTAAAAGCAGTGGCTGTCTTTAGCTGACTGTATGGAGGCAGGGGATCTCCTGTGCAGCTCCTCTTTTCAGTGGTAAGCACTCTGTTGGGCCTCTAGTTTATCTGGTTGGATAAGACCTGAAGCACAGCCGGATCCTTCATCTGCAGGGCTGGGAGCCTCCTCCACAGACAGCTCTGCCAGTGGTGGGTGGCAAGGTCTAGGCTTGCATGGAGGTGGGAGGAATTTGACTTTGTGTCTGAGTCACATCCTTTGGTCCAGCTGGTAATTACGACAGTGTGATTCAACCCCAACCTCTAGGTATGCGATCGAATAGATGATGGAACTTATCAGGTGTTAGATCTTAGACCCTCTCTCTCTCTGTCTCTCTTTTTCCTTCTCCCTCTTCCCCCTCTCTCCCAGAAACCAAGCCACACAACCCTGTCACTTTCTCTCTGGGACAGGACATTGCTAAAGTGTGCTGTGACCTTACAGCTCTCACAGAGCTGAGCTCTCTCTCTCTCTCTCTCTCTCTCTCTCTCTCTCTCTCTCTCTCTCCTTACAGCTGTGAGACAACTTTGAATAATAGCTAGTCTTTATCAGTACCTTCCTGACTTCTGGCACAAAAGCCAAGCCAGGCTAGGTTAGGATATGGAGCTTGCCCACCCCTCCTGAAAACCAGTTTTGCCTTTAGGAATTGAAAGTCCTCTCCCCTTCAGACACCAGAATACTGACTATGCTATTGCTCCTAATGCTTTCCTACTTAAAGGCTTGATTATTATTGCTCATGACCCTTAGTATCTTTCTCCTACTGAATATTGTCTGAAGGGTAATTTCTTATTTACTCCTTTCAAAGATCCTGCAGTAAGTTATAACAATGCATTACTGCAACTTCATCCTGCATGGGAAGATGCTAGAGCATTGCCATGGTCCCAATGGAGGAGGACAGTAGTCTACAAATGACGTAACAATTGATGCGAAGAAGGAAAATCTCTACACACTAAGTCCACCTGGTTCCAGCTCATTACAGGCATTTGATAACAGATTTATTTAAAAAAAGACACAGTTTTTTTTTTTTTTTTTGGTCTTTTGGAGACAGGGTCCCCTGTACGTCCCTTAATGTCCTGGAAATTACTCTGTAGACCAGGCTGGCCTTGAATCACATAAGATCTGCCTGCCTCTGCCTCCCAAGTGCTAGGATTAAAGGCATGTGCCACCACGCCCAGCCAGTTTTGATATTGTCATGGTGAGGTCGTCTAGGGTTTCAGGAACAGATTTTTTTCCCCCACCAATTTAAAGACTAAGAAGGCAGGAAACCAAAGGTCTCAGCACCCAGACAAGTTTTATTGAAAGCAAACACACACACACACACACACACACAGTAAAAAATTGATACAGTAGATCACACACACACAACAAATCCTACACACACATACACAACCACACAGACACATATGCACACATACACACATAGACACACACGTGTACACACAGATACATATACACATATTACACACATATACACAGACACACATATATGCATATGTACATACATACACACACACATAGAAATACATAGACACACATACACAACCACACAGACACATATGCACACATGCACACAGCAAATTATACACACACATACATAATCACACAGACACATATGCACACATATACACAGCATAGCATACACACACAGACACACATGTGTACACACAGATACATATATACATATTCACACACATATACACAGACACACACATAGAAATACATAGACACACATACACACAAATAAACACAGGCATACATATATACATGTACACGTACACACACACACACACACACACACACACACACACACACACACAGAGCAAAGCACACCAAGGGACGGACTTCCCCAAGGGGTTGGGGACTCAAGATGGTGTCCAGGTTTGTCTGAAGGAGACAACATTTTCCTATATCTGGGGTGGAATGAGTCCCTTTTCCATCAGAACCAAGAATTAGGTTATCACAGGGGACTAGATAATCCAGACCAAGAGAGGGAAGCTGACCAGTTCATCATAGGACCCCCGGCTCCACCACATACATTAATGCATTCAGAGCCTCCTCTCCCTGTCTGTTTACCTGCCAGGAACCCATTGGACTCCTAGTCCCTCACCTTTACATCAGTGGGTTCAAGAAAGATGAATAGCCCTTTAAAATATTTTATTTATTTGTTATTATTATTTTTATGTATGAGTGCATTGCCTGCATGTTTGTAAGTGGACCTGTGTTGAGCAATGTCCATGGGGATCAGAAGAGGCCTATGGATCCCCTGGAACTGGAGCTATGGATAGTTGTTAGGCGCCATGTGGGTGCTGGGACTTGAACTCAGGTCCTCTTCAAGATCACTCTGCATGAGCAGTCAGTGTCTTAACTGCTGAGTCATCTCTCCAGCCCTGAAGAGTCCTGTAAAGCCACAAATGTTGGTGCTGCGGTGCTGCTTGCTGTGCAGACGTAAGTACACATGATCCACAAAAGGGCCAGGCCTGGTGACGATGTCTGCAGTCCCAGGGCTGGTTAGGATGAGAGGGTCTCTGGGGCTTGCTGCTCAGACAGTCTAGCCTACTTGACAAACTCCAGGGCACTGAGAGAACCTGTCTCAAAAGACAGGTGGATGGTTCCTGAGGGATGTTCCCTGGCTTCGACATGCAAGCACACACATAGGCACATGCACCTGCACACATGTATACCTGCACACACATGTACACACAAAGAGGAGACAGATACATGAGCAGAGACTAAAGAAATTCCCTGTAGTAACAAATATGAGCTGTTAAGATGCGACTCAGCAGGCGAAAGTGAGGGAGAGGGCCCCACGGAGTGGATTGAGGGACTTAGCAGATGGGCCAGCTTGGTGAACTGTTTTATTTCCAGAATAGACTTGCTGGAGTGCTCTTGTCTTCTTTCTCCATCTGCCACCAAGTGTGGAAATGCCAGCCGCAAGGGACATCTCCCATCAGCTCCATCAGAGAGGATGCTCCTTCTCGTCCTCCTGCCCCCCCTTCCTCATCACCCTCATTGCCCCTTAACTAGTTCTATTTTTTAAGCCATTTAACTGAATACCTATAGTATTTACTTTAGAACTTAAAGGGACTTAGGAAGCTTCCTTCAGTAAGTAGTAGGGGAGAGATTCCAAATTCTTGGGGTTGACAGAGGCGTCCTCAAACGACTCAGGTTGCCAAAGATGCTGAAGCCTTATTTATTTGCTTTCAGATCATGCTGACCTCACTGTCTAGAAAGACTGCCACACTGGAGGAGAGTCTGGAGAGTTGACAGTATTCTCTCAGAATGACAGAGTTGGAATAACTAAACCTCTAGGAAGAAAATGAGATGGAGCCACTTGCCTAAACTGGAGAAAGCTGGAACAGACCATGACTTCAACCTGACTGTGCCTCAATTAGAAATATATAATAATCGCTGCATTACAGGGTCTCGTAGGAAGATCCAGTTTGAATTGGGGGCTAGTTCTCAGCTAGCACCCCCTCAGGGCACCTCGTGGATGGAAGTCAGGGGATTTCTCTGATCTCGCCCCAAGGAGGAGCAAACAACGTGGCCTAAGTGCGTGATGCTGGGTGGGGCAGCAGCTTGCAGTGGCACAGAATTGGGGGGCCTGTGATTGGCTCTGGGAGCTGATGTCATGTGGTTTATAAAAGCAGGCTGTAGCAAGCAATAAATGGAATTCTCCAACAACATCATTACAGAATTCCCAGCCGTCATTTGTTTTTTTTTAATTTTTGTGCACATACAGGCCAAAGCAGGCCTGCATTTCATTCAGGTGGTCAGTGGGTTGGAAAGAGGTCCCAGTGCAAACCACCAATCTGGGCAGCTGGTGTTGTGAATGGACATAGGCTGAAGATAGGCCAACAGCCATCGGCCTGAAATTCCTGTCCAGGGTTCAGCAGTCTCTGGGCAGGTGGGAAGTCATGGCCAAGAGTGGGAAATGCATCTCATTGTCCCAGGCTAAGGGCCTGAGGTGGAAGTACCTCTCAGGCTGGGCCACAGAAGTAGCCGGCTGGTCTCTGCACGGAAGGGCCAGCTCCTTACAGTTCCTGCAGGCAGGTGCTGTGTTCCCCTTCCATTAGCATGGCCATGTGGTACCTGTTCAGTACAAAAGAAAGCTTCCTACAGGGTCTCCCAACTAAGGAAGAATTACCGTTAGCAGGCCAGAGTCCATTGTACATAACTGTAATAATTTCTTCTCCTCATAGACAACATGGCAATCCATGATAATATCTTCAGTCCATTTCTTTTAGGGCTGATTTATGGAGAGATGAGACCCCAAGATGTTTATTTCTTCCAGGAAGCAGTTTAGTGTGCTAGCACCTGGCTCTGTGAGATGGTTCTCAAAAGCAGAGCTTTAAACAACAACAACACCCAGCTTTTCATACCCTATGTTAGTTTCCTTTACAGTTCAGTTTCTTTGTCTCCCAGAGATGGAAGCACGCACATCCTGATCAGCTGATTGGGTGCTCTGTGCTACCAGGTCATGGCAGGGAGAACTGAGCCCTGTGCTCAGGCTCAGACCTTGTGTCATCCCTTTCTCTTTGTCCTCGGGGTTTCTACAACAATAGGACCGTCTAGCCCTCTACATACTGTAATTCTCTCAGGTAGATATGCTAATCTAAGCTTCTAAGGACCTTGCAGCTCTTTTTCTTTTCTTTTATGTGTGTAGTGTGTTCACATGTATGTTGATGTCAGATGTCTTCCTCAATCACTCTTTACTTTATATATTGATATAGGGCCTCTCAGCTGAACCCAGAGGTCCCTGATTTAGCTGATGTACCTAGACACCCTGCTCCAGGGATCCTATCTTTATTTCTCAAACACTGGAAGTATTATTATTATTATTATTATTATTACTTTTGGTATTTTTGAGATAGGGTATTCCTGTAGCCCCAGCTAGCCTGGAACTCACTTTGTAGACCAGGCTGGCCTTGAACTCACAGAGATCCATCTGCCTCCACCTCCCAAGTGCTGGGATTAAAGACATGTGCCACCACACCCAGATGGAAGTATTATTATTATTATTATTATTATTACTATTATTTGGTGCTTCTTTTTTGAGACAAGGTCTCCCTGTAGTCCCAGCTGACCTGGAACTCACTCTGTAGACCAGGCTGACCATGAACTCACAGAGATCTGCCTGCCTCTGCCTCCTGAGTGGAAGTAATTTTTTTGACTCTATAAATTTTATTTTTTAAGGATACACAAAGTTTAAAAACATTTTAAAATACAGTATGTCAGTCTTAAGGCAAATCGAATTGCAGATTAAAGGCATTAAAGAAATAATATTATGCTCTGATTTTGAAACATTATGAAAGAACACCAATAGAATAGTTAACATCCGTATCTTCTAAGAATATTTTCAGATTTTCTCATTAGTCTCTTCTTTACATTAACAACAATCCTGAAAACAGGTAACCATTCTTTTTTTTTTTTGGTCTTTTGAGACAGGGCCTCCCTGTAATTCCAGCTATCCTAGAACTCAGTCTGTAGCAGTGACTATGATATATGACAGAGTGATGATACTGTAAAAAACTGTTTTTACAATATCATCACTCTGTCATATATCATACATTACAGTCCTGTAGTTCCAGGACAGGTGGGACTACAGCCTTGAACTTACAAAGATCCGCCTGCCTCTGCCTCCCAAGTGCTAGGATTAGAGGCATGCACCACCATGCCCGGCGGTAATCATTCTTTGTAGTGTGTCATTTAACACAGAATTAATGTACTAGATTTGTTTTTATTATGCTTAATTATATGTATGTGTGCATCTGTGTGGGGGTGTGTATGTGCACACGAGTGTCCTCACAGATCAGATGTGTTGGGTTCCCTGGAGCTGGAGTTATAGGCGGTTGTGAGCTGCCCAATGTGGGTGCTGAGAACTGAACTTGGTTCCTCTGCAAGTGCAGCACGCTCTCTTAACTGCTGAGCCATCTCTCCAGCTCCCTGTCCTGGGCTTTTAAGTGGGGGCTGCAGATCTGAATTCAGGACCTCGTGCTTATGCACATGCCATTTCCCCAGTCTCCATACGGATTTTTGCTGGATGTGGGCAAGCAAGGGATTCTTATTTTGTGAATATTCAGCCATCTTAAAGACTGTGGGATATTGGGAACAATTAACAGAGTAGGAAGCAGGGTAATCAGAGACAGGTAAATCCTGTCTTGTTCAAGACAGAGGAGGAGATGGCTAGGCTTTGCAGATGACTGTGCCTAAGGTCTGTAGAATGGGAATCGAACTTGTTTTTTTTTTTTTTTTTTTTTTTTGTGGTTCTTAGCCTCAGCCTTTAACGGCTGTGCTACCCCCACAGCCCGAGGTCTGTAGAATGAACACATCGTCTGTTCTCATGGAAACACTGGTTGCCAGGGAGGCTTCCTCTGCTGTATACTGAGGAAGCAGGAGATGTTTGACAGATACTTCATCTTCAAGAGGCCATCACAGACACTAGTGGGGCTGGAATCCACATGCTCAGCTCCAGAGACTGGGAGACTCAAGACCTTTCTGCAACTGGGTTTAAACTTGGATGAAATGATCAATATTGTATTTACTTCCCAAAAGCTTGTATAAGCATTTAAATTTCTTTATTTATGATGTGTGTGTCTGTGTGTATATGTTTGTGTGTATGTGTGTGTGTGTGTGTGTGTGACCATGGAGGTCAGAAGAGGAGGCCATGTCCCCTGGAGTTAGAATTATAGGTGGTTGTGAGCTACCTGACATGGGTGCTGGAGATGAAATTCAGGTCTTCTACAAAAGCATTAAGATCCCCTAACCACTGAGACATTTCTCCAGCCCCCCAAAATACTTTTAACATAAGCAGCTAAGACTTTACATTCAGCAAATTTGGATATGTCAGAGTTTCGTGTCTGGACACCCTGAAGCTGGAGTTATAGTTGGTTGTGAACCGTACACAGGATGTGGTTGCTGGGAGTGACACCCTAGTAGGATGCTTGGCAGGGCCGACAGTGCTTGAAGGGATTGCCTTGGTATGGAAACCTTCTTCCATTTCAGCTAGAAGGAGACCACACAAAGTCAAACTGAGAGAAAACCTTGGGACAGGTGCTAAGCCCAGCCTCTGTTACTGTGATGAATACCATGTGGCAAGTTAGGGCAGGAAAGGATATAGTTCATCTTATACTTACAGGTCATAGTTCATCATTGAGGGAAGTCAGGGCAGAAACTGGAACCATGACTATGATATATGACAGAGCGATGATAATGTAAACACATCTGCCATGTGGATACATATTCTGGTCTTTCTCTCTTTGTCAACACTGCTTATTTGGAGAAGCATAGAGTGTCTTTTTCAAGCCTTGCCAGAACTCTGGTGGGCACACCAAACTTTCTAACCTCACACTGTCACATTTGATCTCCATGAGTCTCCCTGCACTTTCTCCTTTATTCTCTTCAGCCCGAGTAAACTGTGGAAGAATCTCAGTTTTATGATTAGCTATTCAGTAGTATCATATGTAAGTGGCTTTCAGGCACTCCGTGTCCAAACACTGGTCATTTTCTTCCACTAGCTACAGAAGATCTCTGGATTGAGAGACACAAGGGAGAATGGACTCTTCTGCCTCTGACCTAGGATGATAACCTGCGTGTCCCTAAACCTCATAGCTCATTTTTATGCAAATTAAAATTGGACAGTCACTGTGATACGGAGAAAGTTTATGGTGGCAGTGAGCACAGAACATGAGGGAATGCGGAGGAAATGTGTTAGCACGTGGTGCCAGGCTAGCCCAGCAGGCTGGGAAGCCTGTTAAGAATGAGGAACCTGGGGCTGGAGAGATGGCTTAGTGGTTAAGAGCACTGACTGCTCTTGCAGAGGGCCCAGGTTCGATTCCCACTTCCAAGGAATCTGACATCCTCTGCTGACTTCCATGGGCATTGCACAAGACAGTGGCACTTAGATACATACAGAAAATCTACTTGTACACATAAGATAAAAATATATATAAATAATGGGGAAAGTGGAGCCAGCAAGGTGGCTCAGTGGGAGAAAATGTTTGCTGTCAAACCTGATGACCTAGTTCCATCCTGGGATTCTACATAGTGGAAAGAAAGAACTCCTGCAAGTCGTCCTCTGTCCTCCATATGTGAGATGCTATGAGTTGTGTGTGCATACAAACCCACACAAAATAGATAAATGTATAAAAAAACCTTTCTAAAGAATGGGAAAGCTAATGACAAGCCTTCTGGCGATCCCACAAGCACCTTCCTATCCCTGTCCCCTCCCCTCAGCCTCAGTACTAGACAGATGCAAACTTGGTTAGCTGCTGTGTAAGTCCCCCATTGCCCCTCCGTTCCCCTCCCCCCATTCCAGCTACCGGACTGCAGGGGCGAGTTGACAAGGGTGGCCCTTTGATGTGAGCACAGGCCGCAGATTTGCGTTGACATCTGTCATTTGTCTCTGGCTACAATCTAGGAGGCCTCATTTAAGTAGATGCTGCACACTTGTGACCTCTTAATTATCTCCTGCACCTGGCGCAGTCCGTGCCTGCCCTGGAGTCTCAAGAGGCCTCCACCTGGTGCCTTTGAGGACCCATCCCATCTGTTAGCCTCTCCATCCAGTTTTGACTGTGTGACTCAGCCAAGGGCAGAGCACAGAGGTCAAACCCGCAACCACCCTTTGTTGCATCGTTGAAGTTTATGAGGAGCCAGGCTTGGACAGCAAGCTTCTCTTTGACTTTGGTGAGTTTCACTGAGGCCATTCTCTTGAGACATTTTCCCTGGGAAGAAGGAAAGAGACAACCAAAGCAGCTGGTATTCCTTGGAACTAATCCCTGAGTCAGGAATGTGAGCGCTAAAGTGTGACCCCTGGACCCCAGGCAGCGAGAATCTAGAGGAGCCCTGTCGAGAAAGGAGGCTGTTGTAGTTGGCCTTAATTCTCAACACAGCCTGGCATCATCTGAGAAGGGCGTCTCAATTGAGGATTTCTCTAGGTCCAGTTGGCCTGTGGGCATGTTGTGAGGGATCGTCCTGACTGATAAGTGTTGCAGGAGGACCTAGACCAGTGTAGGCAGCACCATTCCCCGGGGAGGTGGTCCTGGGCTGCATGAGAAAGCAAGCTGCTTTCAGTCAATGGTCAAATCAATCATTGGGGCTGGAGAGATGGCCTAGCGGTTAAGAGTGCCGACTGCTCTTACAGAGGACCCGGGTTCAATCCTCAGCACCCACATGGTGGCTGAGAACCATCTGTAACTCCAATTCCAGGAGAACTCCAGTTCCAGGGGAATCCGAGACCCTCTTCTGACCTCCGAGGCATTGCACGACACGGGTGCACAAACCTACATGCAGACAATACATTCGTACACATAAATAAATAAATAAAATAAAATAAAAATTAAAAAAAATCAATCAATGGTCCAACCCAGGTCTAAAACCTAAGAGCCACAATAACTAGTACAGCAAATGACCTTTATTGGTGCAGGAGTGGCATCGTTATCTGGGGGACAAGTGTACATCAGTCATCAGAGAGGCTTCTTTTTCAACATGTGGAGGCTACTGCAGAGTTCCACAGCTGATCACACACAGAGAACACACATCTGAGAGATGCCCAGCCCTAGATGACACATCTACAGGGGAACCTCTACACGTAAGGGTCATGCAGCATAGTGGAACAGGGAGTACAGAGAACACTAGTGCACCCCTCAGCTCTCACCAGTGAAGCTGCCTTATAAACCGAGTGCTGTACACAGAGAAGACCACAGACGCTAAATATTAAAGAATAGGAGACTGTAGATTGTGTGTCCCTGGATAGGACTCCTACATATAAACCTCACCCAGCCATGGCTCAGGGACCATTGTGGGAGAGTGGGGTGGAAGGATTGTAAGAGCCAGGGTTGGTCCATGAACACAGGGAACAGAGGTTCTCAGGCCGCTGGGAGCTTGCTTGCTCACGTGAACTTTTGGCAATGGTGGGATCCTGCACAAGACCCATGCCACTCAATCACACAAGGACCCAGAGTAGCATGAGGGAAATGGGTGGTGGGCCAGCTGTAGCCTGGGAACTGTTGCCAACTGATCACTGGTGGGTGAGGGAGAGTAGATCCTCTTTAAGGTCCCTAGATAGGCTGACTAGACGCCAGTGGATGAAATTGCACCAAAGGACAGATATATTAAGAACCAGATAGGCCTTAACATATATGAAAGAATGCATGTGGTCCAGCGGTGCTGGGGTATGTATGAATAGGCATGGGGGAGGGGTCCAAAGTCAAGCAAGAACTATTGTACGAAATGCACAAAAACTTAATACAAATATTGAGAAAGAGAGCCTGCTAAGCCTGGGTGTGAGCCAGCAAGCAGTTCCTCTGTGATTTCTGCTTCAAGTTCCTACTCAGGCTTTTGCCCTGACTCCCCTCAGTGATGGACTGTGAACTGCAAGTATAAGACAAACTAAGTCCTTTCCTTTCCTAAGTTGCTTTGTTCATGGTGTTTGTCGAAGTAACAGAATGAATCTAGAACTGAGGCTAAGGTGCGTACCTGTCCCAAGGGTTTCTCTCATCTTGACTTCCTGTGGCTTCCCTTCCAGCTGAGGTGGAGAGTGGTTTACAACCGAGGCTGTCCTTTCAATTACTTTCTGCACTGGCTGGCATCCTTGTAGAGTGTCACTCCCAGCATCCACATCTGGGTGGCTCACAACTACCAGTAAGCCCAGCTCAAGGCATCTGACACCACCCTCTGGTCTCCATGGGCACCACACAAATGTGCACCCACACACCACACACACACACACACACACACACACACACACACATATTAAAGAAAAGCTAATTTTAACAGCCCATTTATTTCTACTCTCAGACCCCTATACAACCTATCTTCTCTGACAGCATTTTTTAGCAGTGCCACTTAGTAGGACAGATCAAAAAAACCCTGGAGACTTAAGGATCTTTTGTAGCTATAAAAATGTTATCATCTTCAGGGTATAATTGGCTCAACTTATATAAAATAAGTGAGTTTTCTTACCCATCTAAAGACTCCAGTATCAAATTCATCTCTGTAATGAGTTAAACAGAGACATTTTGATTTGCCAATAGATGATATTTTTTCCCCTGCTCTTCCCTCAGCCTGGCTAGAAGTTGTGCCTTCTGGAAATGACAGGCCCAGAAGGGCAGTTTCAAGGGCTGGCTGCAAGGACTGCAGCTGACACCCTAATTATCACTCCTGCAAGAAATATGCCTGTGGCTTTGGGATTTGCAGAGAAGCCACCCTGCTTCTGTGAGCAGAGACCTGTCAGACGGAACCAGGGCACATCAGGGAAGCTTCTAGCTGCCCTTCACCCAGAAGTAGAGAATGTTATGAAAAGTAGACACTTGTTCCTGGTTATGCAGACATGGAGTGAAACAGATAAAAGAAATTAGTTCTGGGGGCTGGACAGATGGCCTAGCAGTTAAGAGCACCGACTGCTCTTGCAGAGGACCCGGGTTCAATTCCCAGCACCCACATGGCGGCTGAGAACCGTCTTTAACTCCAGTTCCAGGGGAATCCGACACCCTCTTCTGACCTCCGCGGCATTGCACGACCCGGGTGCACAAACCTACGTGCAGACAGTACATTCATACACATAAATAAATAAAATTAAAAAAAGAAATTATTTCTGGTTATAATAAGTGTTTGTTGACATCATCTTTAATGCAGTATTACTACCGATTGTTATTTGCGTTGCTGAGGGCTGAACCTAAGGCTTTGGCTATGCTATGGAAACACCCTATCACTGAGCTACCTCCCAGTCCTTGTTTTTTCTGAAAAATGATCTCATTATCTCAGGCTGGTGTGGAGTCTGAGATGTAACCCAGGCTGGCCTTGAACTTTCCATTCTTCTTCCTCTCTCTCTGCAGGGCTGGGCTTATAAGGCCTGTGTTACAAAGTTCAGATAATGTTCTGATTTTGAAGGTCACATAGAAAGCCTTTTGTATTAGTTACTTTTCTGTCACTGTGATAAAATACCTTGCCCAAAAGCAACTTAAGGAAGAAAGGGTTTGTTTTAGATCGAGGACCAGAAGGACAGAGTCCATAGTAGCAGGGGAGGCATGGCAATGGGTGGCAGGAAGAGAAAGCTGGCTGACTACATTTTCATCCACACACAGGGACCAAAGGGAGTGAACTGGAAGTGCGATGAGGCTACAAACACTTAAGGCCTGCTCCTAGCACTGTGCTTCCTTCAACAAGGCTGCGCCTCCTAAAGCTTCCATAACCTCCCCAAACAGCACCACCAACAGGAGCCTATGGGGGACATTTCTCATTCAAACCACAACACTGACATCATCATCATCATCTTGCTATTTCTCAAGCATGACAAGCACATGCTGGGTGTAGGGCCTTTATACTCTCTCCCTGGAGTGTTCTTCAAGTCACTGATGTGCATGTGGCCTGGGAGACCGCTCGGTAGGTAAAGGACTCCTGCCTCTAAGCCTGACAACTGAGCTCATTTGCTCTCCATGATTCATGTGGAAGAAGGAGACAACTCCTGCAAGTTCTCCTCCAACTTGTTATGGGAGTTTCCCCCCCCCCCCAAACAGATGAACAAAAATGTAACAAATTAAAAAATAAAATTCTAATGTCATTTCTAGAATTCTTCGTCCCTCTTCCCTGACTCATTTACTGTGGTCATGCTACGTGCTTACCCTGCTGATTACGTGCTATTTACTTTCCCCAGAATATAAGTCATGCCAGGAATTTCTCTGTTTTGTTCACCTTGCCCACCTGGGGAGATAGCAGCAATTTCAACTGGACAGAGTTGAATTCATTTCAAGTTACAGTACCTGTCAGGAGGGGACAAGAAACCTTCATTCTTTGTAAGTACAATGTTTTAAGAAATGCATAGAGGAAGGGCTGGCAGCTCAGAGATTAAGAACTTGCTGTTCTTGTAGAGGACTGGAGTTTGCTTCCCAGCATTCATGTCATGTCATTCATGTATGTAGAGGAAAGAACTATACATTCACCCATGTCAGGCAGCTCACAGCCACCTGTAGTTCTAGCTCCAGGGGGACCCAACACCCTCTTCTGGCCTCCATGGGTACCTGCATTCACATGTACATTCACCCTCCCCCTACACATAATTTAAATAAATTCAATTCAATTAAAGGAAATGCATAGAGGGAAATCTGGCGAAATCCACCAACCCCTCTTTTTCTGAAATGACTTCCACTACAGCTTGGTTCAGAGGAGGAGGACATGCCTCTCACAGAGAGGAACTAAGCAGCCTACCAGAACCATCTGCATAACAATAGACAAACCACAAAAGTGAAGGGAAATACCACCTTTTATTCAGTCTCATCTAGTGGTCCTGAGTCTTCTGTATTTCTTTTTTTTTTATTTTTATTTATTTCTGTATGTGTATGAATGTACTGTCTGCACACAAGTTTGTGTACCCATGTCGTGCAATGCCGCGGAGGTCAGAAGAGAGTGTCGGATTCCTCTGGAACTGGAGTTCTCCTGGAATTGGAGTTTCAGACAGTTCTCGGCCGCCATGTGGGTGCTGGGGATCGAACCTGGGTCCTCTGTAAGAGCGGTCGGCACTCTTAACTGCTAGGCCATCTCTCCAGCCCAAGTCTTCTGTATTTCTTTGTCACACCTCTTTTCTCCCTGGGACCTAGTCTCCTAAAAGCGGGTCCCCTTCAATGGCAAATCCCATCCCCTATGAAGCATGTCATTTCTCCCATGTTTTCATAAGGGTCAGTGAGCTTTTAGGCCAGTTGACAAATGAGGCTAAATAGACAGTACACAGATGATATGTTTATTCCCAATGGCCATATTTGATATCTTTAGCAATAGACGAATCTCTAATGCTCTAACCCAAGGATGAGTCCATTGGTCAGCACTGCAGCCGCACTTGCAGATTCTGCTTGGAATTCACCTGGACACTCAGCACTCTCTCCCTGCTATCCCCAACCTTGCTTGCAATGTCACTCCATGAGGCTCCAGGACTAACTGTGACATTGTTCTGGACCCTTTGGTCTCCAGCTGTAAGATTTCCTAATGTATTCATTTACTTTTAAAGGTGACCCAGGGTAGACTTCCTATGTTTTGCTAGCCTTTGGGTAAACCGTTTTCATCACTAGATTTGGCCCAGGAAGACCCAGGTCCCCAGCGTAACCTGATGCTAGCAAAACAGTGGTAATTCCCATAGACACTTACTTAGATGTGTTTCTAATCTTGGCCAAAGTAAGAAAAATCATTTGCTGATAAATTCTGCTTTTACTGTTCAAAGAGCTCCTATGTATGTTTATTTTTTAAAACTTCCTGTTGTGGGCTGGAGAGATGGCTCAGTTGTTAAGAGTGCTTGCTGCTTTTACAGAGGACCCAAGTTTGGTTCCCAACTCCCACTCTGGGTGGCTCAGAACCAGCTCCAGGGAACCTCTTACACATGCACACACACACACACACACACACACACACACACACACACACATGCACACACACATACACATACACATGCACACACACATGCACATTCACATACACATACACATGCACACACACATACACACGGACACACACACATGCATGCACACACGTAAATAATAAAATAAATCGTTAAAAATAAAGCTTCCTTTTCTTCAAGATTAAATATAAAATTTTAATTAAAATTCAGGAAGTAATAAAATCAAATGCTAATCCTTTTATGTAGTCAATGAAATGAAACTGAAAGTGGCACATTTGACTTTGTAATGGATGTATCCAATCTCTTATGAGAATTTCATTATCTTCCCCAAAATAAATGAGCTCAGAAAATGTTTCTTCTTTATAGGAACTAAAATTTTCCAATGACGATATTATTCACTTAGAATAGTATTGTATCTGTAAAGTTAATGTCTGGTCTGCTAGTGAGCACACATCCTTCTGTGGATCACAGTCCGAATTTATCACTGTTCCATTTAACTTAATTCATATCAGTCTCTTCTCAACACCCATTATATGGAAGCAAAAATTTTCTAATTTTATAGAATGCATATCTATTATCAGCAAGCAAATGGCACTCTGACTGTATAGTCCTACAATTTTAGCACGTTTCACAATATTGCAGCATATACTATTCAGATCTGCATTCTCTGATCCCATGTACATACACTGGTTTTATTCCAGTTGCTGTGGAAAATGATAAAGTTCACTTGAATGCTAATGCATAAACACACACACACACACACACACACACACACACACCACACCCCACATGGAACTATATCAGACCCCCTAATTTACTTTACACATATCTTATGTACTGTGAATAATATATCTAACGTCTTTTAAGTATTTCTTTGTGGTATCATGTACTACCGAACCTATTTTTTTTTTTTTTTTTTTTTTGAGACAAGGTCTCCCTATAGCCCCGCTGGCTGGAACCTCACTCGAAGACCAAGCCTGCCTTGACCTCACAAGAGATCCACCTGCTCTGGCCCTCCCAAGTGCTAGAATTAAAGGCGTGCACCACATCCTGCCTTAAAGAGGGGTTTTGAGCTGCCATTGTGGTGCTAGGAAATAGAAACCGGGGCCTCTGCAAGAGCAGCCAGCCTGTCCCGATCCCTCTGAGCCATCTCTCCAGCCCCAACTTTTTTTTTTTTTAAAGACAAGATTTTTTTCAAGATGTAGTATGTGGCCCATCACCTTGGAGATTAGAGTTTTGGATAAATTAATCACAAAGACATGATAACAAAATTTTTCTAGGACATATGAAACAAGAGAAGAAAGGAAATACTGTTATATTCAAAACATATGTTATGGTAATTTCCACCTGTCATTCAATAAATCAGTATTTTCATTGGAGAGTTGAAGAAAGATTTTTCTGACTAAATGAATATGTGTTATGTGCACATCAAGACCTAAACACATATGGGTAATTCAAAGAATGGAAGAGAAAGATATATAGTTAGATGAGAGGAAAGACAGTTATCTGTCAATAAATAATACATCGATGAATAGACAAGTAGATATGATAGAGAAATAGACAAATCAGAGATACAACAGATAGTTGGGTAGATATGTAACAGATATAAATAACAGATGAAGAGATGATAGAAAGGTAGATGGATAGTAATAATATATAGGCATACTAGATAGACAGACAGACAGTAGATATGTATATAGATAATTTGCTTTTTCTCTTTCCCAACCATCTATGTGGCATTATCTGTTCTTACTTGACAAAGGCCCATTTCATCCCACCCAGAAAGTTAAGTTATAATATTATGGTATTTGATGTAAAAAATTTTGGAAAATTCGGAATAATAATATCAGAATCGAGAGAGTAGGTGATCCTAAGGGTTAATAGGAAAAAAAAAAAAACTTTAATGGCGAGGGATGGATTGTTGCTTTCAATAAATGAAAGAATCTGGGTGTGGTGGCGCCGCTTAATCTCGCACTAGGGAGGCAGAGGCAGGCGGATCTCTGTAGTTTGAGGCCAGCCTGGTGGACAGAGCAAGCTCCAGGCCAGCTGGAGCAAAAAAAAAAAAAAAAAAAAAAAAACACAAAAAAAAAATGAGGTGATAAGGTATTGAACAATAAAATCATGGGTGAATGTATAGTTCTTTCCTCTACATAGACATCCTCAACTGGAGAGAGTGGAGGCTCACGACTAGTACATGTTTCACATCAAAAGAGGTTGCCAAACTGCTTGCACCATTCTCAGAAGCAATGGGTAGGAGCTCCAGGTTTGTACCATCTTTACCAGAGTTTCATATGCTTCCTCTTGTGGATTTTAGCTGTTCTAATAAAGTTGACAGTGTGCTGTGCGTGGTGGCACACGCCTTAATCGTAGCACTTGGGAGGCAGAGTCAGGCGAATCTCTGTAAGTTTTAAGGCCAGTCTGTTACTACAGAGCGAGTTCCAAGGACAGTCTTGGATATCTACAGAGGAGACTTGTTCCTCAAAAACAAAAAAAAAAAAAAAAAAAAAAGTTGAAGTTGGATATACACCAGTTTTTTTTTTTTTTTTTTTTTTTGGTCTTTTCAAGATGGGTCCCCCTGTAGCCCCAGCTGTCCTGGAACTCTCTCTGTAGACCAGGCTGGCCTTGAACCGCACAAAGATCCCCTGCCTCTGCCTCCCAAGTGCTAGGATGAAAGGCAGTGCACCACATGCCTGGCCAGCCAGTCTTAAGTAAATAACTATGGATGTCAAACATGAGCTCATTGCCATCCTAATATATAGGTGTTTATTCAAATTTTTATCATTGATTTTATACTCAGCACTGAATTGTATGAGTTCCTACTATATTATGTTCTTAAATTTTACTTATACTTATTTCGTGTGTGGGGTGTGTGGGGGAGCATGCATATGGAGCAATAGGGCAACTTGTGGAGTCAGTTTCTCTCTCGTTCTACTATGTGGGTCCCAGGGTTGAACTCGGTGGTCAGGCTTAGCAGCAAGCAACTTTGAGCCATCTCACTGGTCTCTAGCTATTTATTAAATGCACAGTATATAAATATTTCCTCCAAGTCACCCTATTCTCAGAGCAGAATATTCAGAAGAACAGAATTTTGGTTTTGTTTTTCGTTTTGTTTGAGACAGGGTCTGTCCTAGCCACTGTCCTGAACTCAGTGTGTAGACCAGGATGCCCTTTGAACTCCACTGAGCCACCTGCCTCTGCCTCCCAAGTTCTGGGATTAAAGCATGTTGCTACCATGGCTGGCTTCATTTTTGTTTCTAATTGATGAAATCCAATTTATTATTGTTTTTTTTCTGTTGCAGATTAGGCATTTTGTGCCATATGTAAGAAAATAATGATTAACCTAAGTTCACAAGGGTTTTTCTTGTTTTCTCCTAGAAGCATTGGATAATTTGTTTATTTTATTATGTATAATGTTCATCTATATGCTGATATGTACCATGTGAGTACATGCCTGAAGAAAGCAGAGGGGCGTTTGATCCCTGGAACTGGAGTTACGAGTGTTGTAGCTTCATGGGTGCTGGGAACAAACCCACTGGTCCGCTGAAGAAAAGCCAGTGTTCTTAATGATGAGCTCTCTCTCCAGACCCCTCTTCTAGAAATTTAGTAGTTGAAAATTTAAATTTGTTTAGAATTCATATTTAATTTTTATGAACAGTAAAATGTAGGTGTAGGTATATTATTAGTCACTTTTCATTCTTGTGACAAAGTACCTGACAAAGCCATTTAATGGAAGGAAGGGTTTGTTTTGCTAGTTGAAGAGTCTGTGATAGTGGGTAGCAGGAGCGGCAGGCAGCTGGTCCATGGTGGTCATAGTCAGGAAACAGAGAGGTGAACACTGGTTCTTCGCCAATTCTCCGTTTTTATTGGTCAGGACCCCAGCTCATGGGATGCCCATATTTGGAGTGGGTCCTCCCTCCTTACAGACAGATCCAGAGGTCCATTCATAGATAATTCTAAATCCAGTCAGGTTGATAATGAAGATTAATTATCATAGGAGGGATTTGAGTCCATCTTTTTCATTATGGGTATTCAATTGGTCTACATATTTGTTGAAGATTCTCCTTTCACCATGAAATTACCTTGCTACCTTCGTCAAAAAACAGCTGTTTGTGTGTGCATTTGGCCTGTTCTTTCTCTGTTCATTCTTTTCCATCAGTCTGTCACAGTTCAGGCACAGATTACTGCAGCAGAGTTGTGATCTTGCAAACTACAGGGAGGTTCTGATGATTGGTAGCTGCTAGCATTCCTTGGCTTGTGGTTTGCATCACTGTAATCTTCAACTACATCCTCAACAGCAAATCTCTTCCTCCTCTGTCTTCACATTACTGCTCCTCTATTGTATTTGTTGCTGTGATAAAATATTCCAACTAAAAACTTAAAGGGGTAAGGTGTTTAGTTCATGTCCAGTTACAAGTTATAGTGCATCATTGTAGGCAAGTCAAGGCAGGAGCTTCAAATAGCTTGCCACTTCACATCCGTGGTCAAGAACAGAGAGAAACGAATGCACACATGCTCAGTTCGCTTGGCTCAGCTCTGTTTCTTGCCTCTTATGCATTGAGGAGCCTCTGCCCAGGGAATGTTTCCCCTCCCATAATGGGCTGAGTCTTCCCACACCAATTAACTGAGTGGAGACAATCCCCCACAGGCCAACCGGATGTAGACCCTGGGAGAATAGAAAAAAGGAGTCCTTCATTCAAATCTGTATTGAAATCAAGATATAAAGCAAGAATAAATCATTTCTGTCTCAAGGCCTGGGNTTGTTAGATGTACATTTTATCTGAATGAACAATTACCTTTGAGCCATTGCAATACATTTGGAACTCAATTTAAAAAAAGTCACAGAACTTGAGCTGTGGTCTGTAGTCCGTGAAGACTAAGCATGCATGGAAAAATAAAAGGCAAACGCAGGTTACTGTTGAAGCTGCAGTTAGATATGTGAGAGCATCCTGCTTCAGTTCTGCAGTGTGTTCATCATAATATTTAGCTTTTTATTTTCTTTGGTGAGTGTGGATCCATTTTAGGTATTTTTCAGATTTTCTCAGTTTCCTGTCCAGCTTTGGTGACTCTGTTTCATAGACTCTGGGTCCTATATTAGAGGGCAAAGGAGAAATGTTTGTTGATGACATCGGAGAGCACTGAGGGCAACTCCTTCAGGGAGTTTTCTATGGATTAAAAGATGCATAACTCCTAGAAGTCAGTGTTAGGTGATGAACAGAGCCTGGGCTTTGGAGCTGCAGAGATCTAAGTTTGAATTGTTGCTTCTCTCAAGGCAGCTTCTGTGACAGAAGTGCAGAAGTCGGGATGAAGAATTCAGAAGCAGGTAAGTCCAAGGTGCTAAGAGAGCCTAAGGCTTAAGGAGGCACCAGTAGTCAGGAACAGTATCAGAGCAGCAGAAACACCAGGCTGAAGAGAGAGGCAAAGAATGCGCTCAGGCATCTGGAATCATGAGCACAAATTGCCACTTTGTGACTGTGATGGTGTTCCCGGATGGCTGAGTTGCCACTGCTGGGTGACCGGAAGTGGTTTTTGTGACTGTGATGGTGTTCCCGGATGGCTGAGTTGCCACTGCTGGGTGACCGGAAGTGGTTTTTGTCTTCTTTTTCTTTTCTCTCACCTTTCGTAGTGCCCTGTCCTATAGCTACTGATGAGCTCTTGATGTGGTGAGGCTTCAGCATGGTTTGCTGTATGGGATCTGGGAAAGTTTTTGTTTGAATGATTGAAGAGGAAAAGTTGGCTCTGCCTGGACTTTAATCTTTTCTTGTCTTCTTTGCTTTCAATGCTGGTAAAATGCTTATAAAACAGCTGCTATTTTGTGATTACAAAGAAACACAACATACTAGAATAGTGAAGAGGAAAATAAAGGAGCTGGGTGTTCGTGAATTCTTCATGGAACCACCATAGCAGTCTTCCTAGGTGAAACTACAAACTAACCAACTTTTTATACCATTGTACACCACATTTCTAACTGACAACGTACCTTAAAAGTGAAGTTTGCACAAGAAAACAAATGAACATGAAGTTGTAAACTATGTTAAGAAATTTGAGTCCTGGGGCTGGAGAGATGGCTCAGCAGTTAAGAACTCCAACTGCTCTTGCAGAAGACATGGGTTCGATTCCCAGCACCCACATGGTGGCTGAGAACCATCTTTAACCTGGGCTTGACCGTGCATGCCTTTAATCCTAACACTCGGGAGGCAGAGGCAGGTGGATCTCTGTGAGTTCAAGGCCAGCCTGGTCTACAGAGTGAGTCCCAGGCCAGCTGGGGCTATAGGGAGACCCTGACTCAAAAAAAAAAAAAAAAGAAAGAAAGAAATTTGAGTCCTATATATCATGATACTATAGTTAATAATATATTGTATACTTGGAAATTGCTAAGAAAATAGATTTTAATTGTCACAAAAAGATAAATATGTTAGGTAATACATATGTTAATTAGTTTGAGTCAGCCATTCCAGATATATATATAAAAAAATTTGTGGACTGGAGAGATGATGGCTCAGCAGTTAAGTGCACTGGCTGTTCTTGCCAAGGACCTGAGTTTGGTTCCCAGCACCCACATAGTGGCTAACACTTTTTTTTTGGTCTTTTCAAGATGGGGTCCCCCTGTAGCCCCAGCTGTCCTGGAACTCTCTCTGTAGACCAGGCTGGCCTTGAACTCACAAAGATCCACCTGCCTCTGCCTCCCAAGTGCTAGGATTAAAGGCATGCACCACCATGCCTGGCCAGCCAGTCTTAAGTAAATAACTATGGATGTCAAACATGAGCTCATTGCCATCCTAATATATAGGTGTTTATTCAAATTTTTATCATTGATTTTATACTCAGCACTGAATTGTATGAGTTCCTACTATATTATAGTTCTTAAAATTTTTACTTATACTTATTTCGTGTGTGGGGTGTGTGGGGAGCATGCATATGGAGCCATAGGGCAACTTGTGGGAGTCAGTTCTCTCTTTCTACTATGTGGGTCCCAGGGTTGAACTCAGGTGGTCAGGCTTAGCAGCAAGCAACTTTGAGCCATCTCACTGGTCTCTAGCTATTTATTAAATGCACAGTATATAAATATTTCCTCCAAGTCACCCTATTCTCAGAGCAGAATATTCAGAAGAACAGATTTTGGTTTTTGTTGTTTCGTTTTGTTTGAGACAGGGTCTCCTGTAGCCCCAGCTGTCCTGGAACTCAGTGTGTAGACCAGGATGCCTTTGAACTCACTGAGCCACCTGCCTCTGCCTCCCAAGTTCTGGGATTAAAGGCATGTGCTACCATGGCTGGCTTCAGTTTTTGTTTCTAATTTGATGAAATCCAATTTATTATTGTTTTTTTTCTGTTGCAGATTAGGCATTTTGTGCCATATGTAAGAAAATAATGATTAACCTAAGTTCACAAGGGTTTTTCTTGTTTTCTCCTAGAAGCATTGGATATTTGTTTATTTTATATGTATAAATGTTCATCTATATGTCTGTATATGTACCATGTGAGTACAATGCCTGAAGAAAGCAGAGGGCGTTTGATTCCCTGGAACTGGAGTTACAGAGGTTGTTAGTAGCTTCATGGGTGCTGGGAACCAAACCCTGGTCCTCTGTAAGAAAAGCCAGTGTTCTTAATGATGAGCTCTCTCTCCAGACCCCTCTTCTAGAAATTTAGTAGTTGAAAATTTAAATTTGTTTAGAATTCATATTTAATTTTTATGAACAGTAAAATGTAGGTGTAGGTATATTATTAGTCACTTTTCATTCTGTGACAAAGTACCTGACAAAAGCCATTTAAGGAAGGAAGGGTTTGTTTTGACTATTTGAAGTGTCTGTGATAGTGGGTAGCAGGAGCGGCAGGCAGCTGGTCACATGGTGGTCATAGTCAGGAAACAGAGAGGTGAACACTGGTTCTTAGCTCACTCTCTCCTTTTTATTTGGTCCAGGACCCCAGCTCATGGGATGCCCATATTTGGAGTGGGTCCTCCCTCCTTACAGACAGATCCAGAGGTCCATTCCATAGATAATTCTAAATCCAGTCAGGTTGATAATGAAGATTAATTATCATAGGAGGGATTTGAGTCCATCTTTTTCATTATGGGTATTCAATTGGTCTACATATTTGTTGAAGATTCTCCTTTCACCATGAAATTACCTTGCTACCTTCGTCAAAAAACAGCTGTTTGTGTGTGCATTTGGCCTGTTCTTTCTCTGTTCATTCTTTTCCATCAGTCTGTCACAGTTCAGGCACAGATTACTGCAGCAGAGTTGTGATCTTGCAAACTACAGGGAGGTTCTGATGATTGGTAGCTGCTAGCATTCCTTGGCTTGTGCTTTGCATCACTGTAATCTTCAACTACATCCTCAACAGCAAATCTCTTTCTCCTCTGTCTTCACATTACTGTCTCCTCTATGTATTTGCTGCTGTGATAAAATATTCCAACTAAAAACTTAAAGGGGTAAAGGTGTTTAGTTCATGTCCCAGTTACAAGTTATAGTGCATCATTGTAGGCAAGTCAAGGCAGGAGCTTCAAATAGCTTGCCACTTCACATCTGTGGTCAAGAACAGAGAGAAACGAATGCACACATGCTCATGTGTCGCTTGTGCTCAGCTCTGTTTCTTGCCTCTTATGCAATTGAGGAGCCTCTGCCCAGGGAATGTTTCCTCCCATAATGGGCTGAGTCTTCCCACACCAATTAACTGAGTGGAGACAATCCCCCACAGGCCAACCGGATGTAGACCCTGGGAGAATAGAAAAAAGGAGTCCTTCATTCAAATCTGTATTGAAATCAAGATATAAAGCAAGAATAAATCATTTCTGTCTCAAGGCCTGGGGATGAATCACCTTTGGTGGTTCTGGGCTTTGATCTTGGAGTTGTTCCCTTTTCTCAGAGAGTAGCATGTGTTTACTGTTGAGCAGTTTTATCTGGCTATTTCTTGTATGGAGAGTTGTGGAATCTGACAGCCTTTCTTCCTTTCATTCTATCCACCCTTTTCAGGATAACCTTCCAGTGTTTTTGTTGGCACAATATTCTAAAATACCAGTCTCTCTTTTCAATGAATGTTGTGAAGACTTATTCTGTAATAAGATCCTTCACAGTTTTCCCATTTCTATGCCTGACTTTGTTGAGATCTTTAAGGGAACTTGTGGGTCAAAGTCTCAATCTTGTTAACACCAGAGGAAGTTTATTCCATCACATATTTCATTTGTTCTTTAGAATATATTCTAACAATGGATATCCTAATTTTAGTATCCTTTGTAGGCTTTATAAGCCATGGATCCCTCCCCCCTCAAGTCATCAAGGCCTGTTTCCTTTTGCTTCATACTTCTTTTATCAGTGCACATTTCATTCTTGTATTTTATTGTAAGTAGCAAGAAGAAAAAGGCTATACTTTCAACACATAACTTGGAAACATTCCCAATGAAATACCCATTTATCCATTTTGTTTCTTGAAAATTCTTCTTTCCATACAATTGTATTGCCCAATTCGGCTATTTTTTAAATTTTTTTATTTACTTCTGTATGTGTATGAATGTACTGTCTGCATGTAGGTCTGTGCACCCTTGTCGTGCAATGCCGCGGAGGTCAGAAGAGGGTGTTGGATTCCCCTGGGACTGGAGTTTCTCCTGGAATTGGAGTTTCAGACGGTTCTCGGCAGCCCTGTGGGTGCTGGGGATCGAGCCCGAGTCCTCTGTAAGAGCGGTCGGCACTCTTGACCGCTAGGCCATCTCTCCAGCCCCCCAATTCAGCTATTTTTAAAACCATTACATAACATGGTCCTCATTTTCTTTTGAGTACAATGTTGAAAATCATAAAAAGACACCAGGAAATTACAGAACAATATTCCTCATGAGCATAGATGGGTAAGCAAATACCACAACCAAATGGAGTTAACTCACAGAGAATGCAAATTTGGTTCAACAGTTGAGAGAGACTCACTGTCATTCACTAATTTCGCCAAAGATGACAACTCATATATGTTCATCTCAGTAGATACAGAAAAATCATTTCATTTTAATAACACAGGAACATAAAGACAATGTTATTTCTCAGAATAGAAGGACCTTACAATCAGGCCAATGCTTATGCAAGTTAGTAGCTACTTCTAAGTTCTCAAGGATAAAGACAGGGCTATTGCTTGGACAATGATATTTGAAAATTGAGCTCTATGGGTGCCATCCATGGAAGGGTGTTGGAGGGGGAGTGTGATGGGAGATGCCCCTTTCAACAACACATTTGCAACTGCCATCAACAGTTGACAGAGATCTGAATCTTGCAAGAAGTGTGTAAGAGAGGAGAATGGGGAATCTCAGGTCCCCTCATCTGTCTTTTGATGTTGTTTTAATTAAGGAAGTATCATATCTTTCTTTTTTGGGGGGGTGTTTTTGAGACAGGGTCTTCCTGTAGCCCCAGCTGGCCTGGAACTCACTCTGTAAACCAGGTTGTCCTTGAACTCACAGAGATCTGCCTGCTTCTGCCTCCCAAGTGCTAGGATTAAAGGCATGCACCACCATGCCTGGCCTTGGATGAATCATATCTTATACTTAAATAAAAGTCTTTCTGCTGAGGACTTATGCTTCTGAGACTTCTGTTACAAGACAGAATAAAGTAGTGCCGATGCTCAAACACTTGCTTTGTGACATCCTTTCTCTTTTCTTCAGGTTTCTTCCCCCACAGTCTCAGAACTCTGCTATCATGTTTCCTTTGGTGAGAACAGCTTCTGACTATCTTCCATTAGTACTCTGGAGAAGGGTACATGGTACCCTTCAGGAAATAATGACATGAAACTACCATAGCTCTATTTTTTTTTTTTACTTGTTTGGCCTTTCTTGTTTTTTAAATTTTTTGCTTTGAGTCAAGGAGACTTCTCGCTAGAAATACCAGTGAGGCCATGTTGCCTGCTGGTCACTCACTGACCCATAGATGGTTCAACTAATGAGTTGTTGAAACTAGAGGTAAAGGCTGAAAAGGAGGGCAAAGAAATTACCCAATGACTTTGTTTCTTCTCTAGGGGCATCTGTTTTTAGCCTGACGGAATAACCTGTCTGCTTCTACCCAAAGGAGCGAGGTGTGGCACCTATATCAACTCCTGCTTACACAGTGGGTGGAATGAAAGGCCACTGGTTAAGCAGGAACCATGATGTCTATAAAAGCTGAAAAAATCCTTGGATGTGACAATAAAAAGTCATTATGGGGGGGGCTCTGGAGACAGCGCTGGAGGATACTACCTATCGACCCCATGAAGAGTAAGGATGGAGAATTGGCACTTAAAAGTGAATTTGGAGCAAATGTGGAAACAACTAAAATTAGCTGCAATTGGTAATAAACAGAATAATGAAACATTAGCAATAGCTACAGCTGATTGAACACCTGCCAAGTGTGGGGCTTCATGCCAGACTGCTTATTTGCTCATCATAATCAGTGCAACAAGTCTGTGGGGCTGAGGCTGCTGCTCACCGCTTTTTTCAATGCTGTATTACCTCTCATTTCATGAACTCCCCTAGGAAAGAACAGTGTGGAGAAGGTAGCAGAAGATAAACAGAAGCTACGGTGTCATTTTCTTCTCCTTACCAAAAAGCCCAGTGCCTGGTGAGATGTAGTTACTCAAAATTATTTACAGAAAGAATGAAAGACTAGAAGTTTGGATACCAAATTTTGATACTAGTTAGCTTTGCAAAGTGGGTCCAACTCTTGCTCTCTGTATCATTCTACATATAAATTATACTTTTATAATTTGGAAAAGAAAGCTAATGGAGCAGTATATATGTTATATGATATATATAATATATATATTATATTTTATCTCTGTGACAAAAGGCCCAGAAAATATCTTAAGGAGGAAATATTTCTTGTAGCTCATAATTTCCGAGAGCTTAGTCCATGGTCATTGTTAGGTTTTGGGGGGCACAGAATTACAGAAATAGTAGAAGAGAAAGAAAGAAACCATACTAGACCTCAGATAGGCCTGTATTTTATTCTACACACAGGGGTTACAGCTGTCTTCCAGGCCACATGCTGGAGACCACTGCCCTCTGAAGGGGGAGAGTTAGAGACCATATTCACATAGGACATGAGGAAGTAGATGCAGCTGTGAGGGTTCTGAGTGTGTCATTCTCTGGAGGCACTTATTCAAACAGGACAGGCTATTTTGAGCAACAGCCAGTCTCCAACAGTCCCAGAGGTAGACACCAGTCAATAGCAGTTTCAGAGGTAGATAAGATTAGTGGTAGTTCCTAGTGGTAGTTCCTAGAGTTCTGCAACCAGGGCATTCTACCAGTCGCTTGTCCCCAGGCACTTGGGCAGAACATCAGACCAGGAGAAACATGTAGAAGAAGCTTATTTGCAGACTTTTTGGGGGAGATGTAAAAACCAGTATCTGATGGGGCTGGAGAGATGGCCTAGCGGTTAAGAGAACCGACTGCTCTTGCAGAGGACCCGGGTTCGATCCCCAGCACCCACATGGTGGCTGAGAACCGTCTGTAACTCCAATTCCAGGAGAACTCCAGTTCCAGGGGAATCCGATACCCTCTTCTGACCTCTGTGGCATTGCATGACACGGGTGGACAAACCTGCATGCAGACAGTCCATTCATACACATAAATAAATAAAAATTAAAAAAAAAACAAACAAACCAGTATCTGACCCCAAGTCATGCAGCAATTGGCACCCAAATGGGGACTCTGCTGGTCTCAGCAAACACTATTCAGCCACAGGAAGGATGTCTTGTTTTGTTGTATTCTGGGATACATAATAACCAAATGGTGGCTTTATGTAAGATGAAGTCACTCTGGACAAGACGCCTGTTGCTAGTTGATGCATTCTAGATGTGATAAGGAAGCTATATCAATGAAATCTCTATATAGTATGGTACTCTAAGGAAATCTACAGATGACAAAACCAGTTCTCATGACAAGGTAGCAAGGAGAATTTTACAAGGTTTCACCTCAAGATGAAGAATAACAATAGATGCTGAGGGAAGGAGAATCTGTTTTCTCCAGAGACTAGCTCCCTGAGAGTTTGTCTAATCTCAATCCAAAGTGAGCAGTCCTAAACACAGGTACACATGAGAACCACTAAATGGACTCAGTGCAATATATATATATATATATATATATATATGTGTAATTATACTTTTAAACATGTATATATACCAGTAATAATCAAAGAAGGGGACAAGAAACTGAGCAGGAGTGGAGGGATCATGGGAGGACCAGGAGGGGGACTGGGAGAGCTAGAAATAATGCAAACATAGTACTAATGTATGAAATTCTCAAAAATAAAACTTATATCCAGAGGTGTAATTAATCGCAGACATTTGAGATGGTTGCTGCTGGCACCATATAGCACACTGTTTACAGTCAGCTTTTGAAGATAATTAGAATCTTTACATTTATTTACATAGAGTGTGTGTGTGTGTGCACACACACATGCATGCGCGCATGCACACACACACACATGCATGTGCATGCCATGGTGTACATGTGGAGGTCAGAGGACAATCCATGAGTGTGGGTCACCCTGGCTAAGATTTAGAAAACTAGTGTTCCTACACACCACCCTTTCCTTCAGCTCTTACATTATTTCTTCTCCCTCTCCCATAATGTTCCCTAAGCCTTAGAAGACATGTTATATAGTTATTTCCTCTGGTCATATGGTAAGGTAATTTCCTAAATTCAGGAAATTTGAGCAATAGACACAATTTTGAAATATATCATCCCTCACAACTTGATCTGAAGCTAAAACTTTTCCTCCCTACCAGGCTTTGTGATGCAACAGAGAAGCACAAACAAAATCCACATTGTGAAAACCTGTGTGATTTGTGCTATGATAAAACACTGACTGAAAGCAACTTGGGGGAAGAAAGGGTATATTTCATCTTACATATCCAAGACACAACTCATTACTGAGGGGTGTCGAGAATGGACTCAGGACAAGAACCTGGAAGCAACAACTGAAACAGGCTATGGAGACGCTGCTCACTGGCCTGTGCTCAGCCTGCATTTTGCACAACTCAGGACCACCTCCCAAGGGGTATCGCCACCTACAGTAGGCTAGGCCCTCCCACCTTACTCACCAATCAAGAAAATGTCTCAGAGACGTGCCCACAGGCCGATCCAATAGAAGAAATTCCCCAATTGCAGTTCCCTTTTCTCAGGTGCATAAAGTAGACAACTGAAGCCATCTAGCACAATATGACTGAACAGACTGATTTGTAAATCAAGAATGGCATTTTCCTTGAAAACTTTTGTTTCAAATAGCTTCCATAGATACATACTGAACAAGTCAATGGCTGTTTCTGAACATGGGCTAACCATTTTTACAACCATAAGGCTAGTTTTCATCTTCTTGAGAATCTTTTAAATCTATTTTCCTCCGTTCTCACATGAGTTTAAGAGTTACAGAACATTATATTCCAATGGGAGCTGGCCAAGATAGAAAAATTCCAAAGTAACTTAAACTGAAAAACCATCTTAATACAAGCAAGAAAAGGCAGATGGGAGAAAACACAGACTTCAGAAAATATATGGTAACTGTGTAACTGTAGTTTAGGATACAAGAAGCATCATCTCTTTCCTTAAAGAACTGTAGGAGATAGAAAACAGTTACTTTTTCCTGGAAGGAGGGAAGGAGGGAGGGAAGGAGGGAGGGAGGAAAAGAGGAATGGATGGAGGTAAGGAGGGAGGGAGGAAGAGGGGCATACTGATGACAGGGCAGGCAGGAGACATGCCCTTGAATCTGGTGGTGGTGGACTGGATTTAGTACTTTAAAAAATACTTAAAAACCCCTTTAATACACATACCATTTAAAGTATATAATTCAAGCAGAATGTTCCAATGGAAAGCAAATGATGCTGAGAAGGAAGTTAACAGAGGAAACACCTCCGGTCAGGAGTTTTGGGAAAGAATTTTGGAAAGAGAGATGCTCAGACTGAGAGCTGAAGGAATAATGTAGGAGAAAATCCAGTTAAGACATTCTAAGGAGAAGAAACAGTTCCCGTGGCTGTCCCGTGAGGGAGGGAGGATCGTTTCACCATCCGTAACAACATCGTATCCCGGGGAATGTGCTGATAGGTAATTCCAGCATCAAGCAAGTGTCCTACAGGGTGCAACCACAAACCTTGATGCTACGGCTCGGTTGCTAGACTGGGCCTCTTGATCCAGAGCTGTAATTAGTTGCAGACATTGGAGATGGTTGCTGCTAGCACCGTATAGCACACTGTTTACAGTCAGCTTTTGAAGATAATCAGAATCTTTACATTTATTTACGTAGTGTGTGTGTGTGTGTGTGTGTGTGTGTGTGTGTGTGTGTGTGTGTAGGTCAGAGGACAACCTGTGAGTGTGGGTTCTCTCCTTCCACGAGGGTGACTCCTGGAGAAAGAACTCTGAGAGTACAGTAGATACAGTATAGATTCACACAGCCATATATTATCCTCTTAAAATATTACACATTGTACATGATTGTGTGTGGCAGCCCCACAGACATGTGAAGAGTGGAATGATGTTATGACAGATATAATGTTTTTAAGTAAGGGGAACTTTTGGCTCCGTTATAATCCTGTGGAACCACCGTCATGTGTATGGTCCATTTATTTTTAAAGGCGCATCTTAAATATAAATGATTTACTACAAACAGAAGTAGTCTTTTTACTTTCCCAAACCGCATATCCTGGTTTGTAGTTTTACAATAACAGGGAACATAACTGTTGACCAGAATTAAAGTTGAAAAAATCAACTCTGTCCAATCTATCTCCTTCTGTGGTTCATGCCACTACTTCAGGGAAGTAAACCTAGCTTTTTTTTTTTTTTCTTTTTGGACTTAATACTTTCTTTTTCTGCAATCTCCATTTCTTCACTGCCTTTCAAAATTTCCATTTCCTCTCCATTTTGTCTAATTTGCTTGCCAATCAGAGTCCCTTATGCAAGCAAGTTCCCTCTGGGCAGGCATCAAACCCTCGGTTGTATAGCTTATTTTCCATAGCAGGGGCCACACAACCTCCAGTGGCACAGATTCTTACAATCCCATCTCATGTGAGCTTCTTTCAGAGATTGCAGTATGTTTGCTAGTCCATCAGTCATTTGGAGGGCATCTCCATACTTACACAATGAACTACATTTCATCTAGGAGGACTTCTACTACTTCATATCACGGAAGAGGCCAGCCACTCCAGGAATTCCCCCAGAGATATCCCACCCAACAGGATATGTTTCAATCCTCTTTAGGCACTAAGTGTCATGCAACTTTTTCTGGGAGCAATGAAACCAACAACTAAGGGGCTGGAGAGATGGCTCAGAAGTTATGAGAGTAGGCTGCTCTTCCAGAAGTCACGAGTTTGGTTACCAGCTTCAATATCAGGCAGCTCACAACTGCCTGTGACTCCAGCTCCAGAGGATCTGATGCCATCCTCTGGCCTTTGTAGGAACTGCTCTTACACAGATGCATACACATAAATAAAACTTAAATATAAATATTTAACATCAATAGTCAGCCCCCAATTGGGATGAAACCAAGAGAAATTAGCCTGTTCAAGTTCATGTTGATGAGCATAACTGAGTATATTTGGGGCTCCTTACAAAGTGGTGGGTGACTTCAGGCTGTGCATAGCCACACTGCTCCCAAGTAAACTTAAATGAGTGGTTTGAGTGACTCAGATCATTCAAAATGAACTTGAATTAGTCATCATCTGGGCTGTTGGTGCCATTCCAGCTGGGAGGAGCAAGTGTTGATTTTATACATCCCTGACAAAATCACTCAACAGCGCTTCTTCACCTCACAGAAGACAGGAAGCAGAGAGCCAAACAGGAAGAAGTCAGGAACAAGATCTGGCCGGTGACCTCTGTTCTGTAGTCAGTCTCCATCTCCTAAAGCTTCCAGAACTTCCAAAAATAGTACTGCTGGTTATAAGACAAGCATTTAACATATGATCCTGCTGAAGACATTTCAGATTCAAGTAATAACAGCATCTATGTGCCAATATTTTGGTATTTTGAAAATTATGATCAATTTAGTTCCCAATTGAAGAGGTGCCTTTTGTTTACACTAGGCCTTCCTGTACTTCACTTGGTTCTTACCTTATTCTTATACATGAATCCTAGGTTGAATAAGTGCCCCTTAGAAGCCCAAGTTTGGGTTCCAGCTATAGCTTTGGTGGAATGCCATTGTGAAGGCCACTCAGGTCCTAGGCTGAGGGCCGCTGTGGCTTTCCCAAGGCAGAGGAGTCTGCTGGCTGGGGTCCCTCTTCTTCCGCTGTCTGAATACAGAGCATCTACTTTTGTGTGTAGCCTTATCTTTAAGGGAGAGAGCCTTAAACATGTCCCTTCAGTCATATGCTCCTATGGGTAACATTTTAAATCAGACCAAAAGAATTTCCGGGAAATTCGGTAACAAGCTAGATCCCAAAATTAAGAAGCTAAGAGATCTACATAAGATTAAAACTTGAAGCACACCATGGAAATCAGGAGTTTGCAGAGTGTGGGTCCATGGACAGTTCTTCTATACTAAGTTTCACTCACCTAGGGCTCAGGGAAGTTTTGGAATAGGGGTGGAAAGATTGTAGGAGCCAGGGAGGTGATGCATGACCATACGGAAATAGAATCCTACAAGCTCTGGGGACCCTGCTCCTATGAACCTATAGGAATGGTGTCAGACAAAAACCCAGCATGGAACAGTGAAAATGGTCTGCTGAACCCAATCTTTGCTGAGGAAATATTGTCAGCTGATTGCAATTGAGTGAGGAAGAGCTGATCTTCTTAAGGCGAGGGACTCTGGATAGGCTGACTAAAGCTCAATGGATGCACTTACTCCAAGGAACAGCCCAGGAGATTAATTTGTCATGATAAGCTTTAATGTAAATGGCAGAATATATGAATTCCAGAGGGGGGCTGTGGGAGGGTGCCAGTGGAGAAGGGGGGATAAACGCATTTAAGACTGACTGAGATGTATGTAAAATACACAAAAATACAATAAAAATGTGTTCTGTTTTCAACATTGAAAATAAATAAACAGGGGTTGGAGAGATGGCTCAGTGGTTAAGAGCACCAACTGCTCTTGCAGAGGACCCGGGTTCTATTCCCAGCACCCACAAGATGGCTAAGAACAGTCTTTAACTCCAGTTCCAGGGGGAATCTGACACCCTCTTCTGACCTCCACAGCATTGCATGACATGGGTGCACCTACTTACATGCAGACAATACACTCATACACATAAACTATAAATAAAAAAATAAAAAAAGAAAATAAAGAAATAAAATTGCTTATTTAAACAAAGCAATGCATGGCACAACAGGGGTTAGGAAAAACAGGCTTACTCCAGATATGATCCTAAATTCTGAAGCCATGTATGTAGTAAAATCTGTATTATTCACTGGCCAATTGTACAATTGTGAAAATATTTAAAGAAGTACAAGATTATAAAGAGCAAATCAAAGAATTAAGAAAAGAAAATGAAAAACTCAAGAAGGACCTAGAGAGAGAGAATGACAAACTCTGGAAGGAAGTGGAAACACTGAAAAGATCCCATGTTGAAAAAGATAAGGAAACCAATCAGTGAGGCAAAGAGCTACAGGAAGAGATTGAGAAGCTCCAAAAGGAAGTAGAAATACTAAAGAAATCAAAAGACAAAATGAAAAAGGAAATCAAACACTCATCCAATCAAGAGGAAAGGAATAGAAAAAGCCTCAGAAGCAGAATGGAGGAAGCAGAACAAAGATATCAGACCTGGACGATAACACAGAACAACTAAAAATCTCAAGGAAATATTATGAAAAATTTAAAAATACACAAAAGTGGAACAACCAGGAGCTGTAGGACACTATGAAAAGATCAAACCTCCGCATCATAGGAATAGAGGAAGGAGAAGAATCCTGAGAATGGTATTGATCAGATCTTCGACAGAATAATAATGAGAACTTCCCCAAACTAAAAAAAGACAAAACTGGGGCTGGAGAGATGGCCTAGCGGTTGAGAGCGCTGACTGCTCTTACAGAGGACCCGGGTTCGATCCCCAGCACCCACATGGCGGCTGAGAACCATCTGAAACTCCAGTTCCAGGAGAACTCCAGTTCCAGGGGAATCCGACACCCTCTTCTGACCTCCGCGGCATTGCACGACACGGGTGCACAAACCTACATGCAGACAGTACACTCATACACATACAAAAATAAATAAAATAAAATAAAAATTAAAAAAATTAAAAAAAAAGACAAAACCAATACAAATACAAGAAACACATAGAATTCCAAACAGACAAGATCAGAAAAGAAACTCTCCATGCCATATCATAGTTAAAATGTTAGACGCCCCAAACAAAGACAACATTCTTAAAACCACAAGAGAAAAACAACAAGTGACCTATAAGGGGAAACCTATCAGAATTACAACTGACTTCTCAACGCAAACTATGAAAGCAAGAAGAACCTGGAGCAAAGCATTCCCAGTGTTAAAGGACAATAGATGCCAACCCAGGTTACTATACCCAGCAAAAATGTCTATTATACTTGTAGGAAACAGAAAAACCGTGACATAAACGAGATGAAAGAATACATCTGGAAAAGCAGCCCTTCAGAGAATACTTGAAGCAATTCAAAGGATAAAAGAAAGGAGCAACCATCCCCAGGCACCTAGAAAGAGAAATCAATAAAAGCATAACTGCAGAAGAAGAAACCTAGACCAAAAATGCAAATGGATAATAAGGCAAAAGGAAGCAACACAAACCTGTCAGCCATAACCATAAATATTAATGGACTAAATTCCCTAATCAAAAGACATAGACTGGGAGATTGGATTAGGAAACAGAACCCATCCATATGCTGTCTACAAGAAACACATCTTACCTTCAAGGACAGGAACCACCTTAAA